>JAHXMU010000658.1:2350319-2377706 GCA_019455685.1 Philornis downsi | reverse complement strand
GGCAACGACAACGATAATGACAGCGACAACAGTAACGACAACGGTAGAGGCAACGATAACGTTATCGATAACGACAACGACAACGGTAATGACAACGACAACGACAATGACAACGGTAGTGGCAACGATAACGTTATCGATAACGACAACGACAACGGTAATGACAACGACAACGACAATGACAACGACAATGGCAACGATAACGGCAACGACACCGACAGCGACAATGACAACGACGACGAAAACAGAAACAACAACGACAACGAAAACGACAACGACAACGATAATGACAGCGACAACGGTAACGACAACGGTAATGGCAACGACAACGATAACGATAAGGACAACGACAGCGGTAATGACAACGACAACGACAATGCCAACGACAACGACAATGACAACGACAATGGGAACGATAACGGTAATGGCAACGACAACGATAACAACAACGACAACGGTAATGACAACGGCAACGACAACGATAACAGCGACAACGGTAACGACAACGGTAATGGCAACGACGACGAAAACAGAAACAACAACGATAACGACAGCGACAACGACAACAACAATGACCTAAATTTCCTAAATTCCTAAATTGCAACCTTCCACAAGATCTGTAAACTTCAGCTTTTTCGGATAAATTCTTAGATTCAAAAAGATTTTATAAAATTTTTGTATACGTCTGTCCATTTAGTTCTTGCAGATCATTAATCATTTAATTTCAATCATAATGAACGTGGTGAGATATGAATAGTTTGCATTTGCGTGGAAAGACCCAAATTCTGCGTTATCAGAAAAGAAACAAATGAGATGTTATCACATTCAGCTAGATTATACGCGTTAACTTCTCTGGCTCATTAATTAAGCAAAAAATGTCATTGTTTCATTAGCAGCAGCGCCATTTCGTCTAGTTGGTTATGATGAAAAAAACGTATATTAAAATGCCAACTCATTATAATGAATATCATCTTTATCATAATCACGTCCGGACACTTCTTTTCGATTTAATATTTCACAAACCATCAATTTTATTTCACAGACAAAGGCTTTCTAACAACATAACCAGCATTCTATCCAATCCTTAATTTCTGTCAATATAAGTACAATTGATTGATATCTTTATAAATTAACTATCAACAAAATGTCATATCTGTACAATAATTCACGTTGGCAGTTCCAATTTCCAATTCGCATTTCTCATACACTCTCACATACGCACATACATACACGCACACAGAAAACCACATTATTAATCAATATTTAGCTTTCAGTTTTTGACAACTATTTATCATTTTATTTTGTGAAATCATTTTTAATTTTATAAATAACATTAATACCTCATTATCTATATGTGTTGTTGTTTTTTTGTTTGTTTTTGCTTTTTGTTGTGAATTATTCTTTCCACATCAATACCAATACAAGAAAGCAACAAATAATCATATGGAAAAAAAAATCAATCCGCTTCAGACTCAGTGGCTGGAGCAGCGGAGGCTGTTGCTGCGGCTGTCTCCTAAATAAATCTCGTTATTGAAAACAAAGAAAAGGCGTGTGCTCTCAGTCAAGGTTTTGACTTTGAAATGAGCTTAAATTATGATTCCACTGCCGGCCGCTGCTCTGACACAAACGCTCCAAATATAGCGACAGTTTCTTTATGACTTTGGCCGTTTTGCTTTTTCGCTACCGCCACCACTGTCGAAAACACAGACAAAAATTAAATAATTTATCTTTTTGCTACGTTTCGGAATGAGTGAAAAATCGCAGCATTTCCTGTTCGCTAACTGGAGACATGAAGTCTGGTGGTGAAATTTAGGCATTTTATTTTGGATTTTTTTTTTTTTTTGTTTAATTTCAGTTTTTAGAAAATTAACATATTAAATCGAAATAATAAGTTGTAATATAATTAATGGTTTAGTTATTAAAACGCTGTGATCCCAGAGAGCAAGAGGAGGAGAAAAAGAGAGATGCTCAAACTTTGACCTCTGGCATGTTTAGTTTATCATCATGTGCCTACATATCGTGGGTTTTCTTGTAATCTTTATACAATTTTGTGGTAAAATATCTATTGATTTATATTTAATTTCTTTTTAAATTTTGCCTAAAATTATTATGTTGTCTTATCAGCTCTCTATGTTATCTTCCTTTTTATTCATCGATGCTTTTTTGTACCTATATAAAGTACCAAAAGAGAAAAAAAAGACAAAGCTGGCTGTCTGCTCGTATACTTAAAGAACCAAAATCAAATATTCATATTTTGTTACTATAATTTAATAAATATTAAGTAGGTTAATAACCAGGGCATCAATCGATATTCATAATTGACCTTCTTTCTGAATAAATTTTTGAAAAGATAGTAATGGGCTTTTGTTTTTAGATTTCACAACAAAAAGTATGTTAAACTTCATAGCAGTAAAACTTGCCATTGATTACAAGTGTGCATAAAATGGTTCTTTTTACTCTCTGCCATAGCAGCAGGCAAATCAGAAATCAGAAAAAAATATAAAATATGTTTATATTATACTATTACGGGTGAAGAAAATCGATTTTTTTGGTTGCGCCGCTGCCAAATTGCAATGAATATTTTCAATATATCAGTAATCAAAAGGCGATTGGGGATCTTCCTGATTTAAGAGTCGTGTTATGTGCGCTGATCGTATGCCTACTAGCTGACCCAAAACTAGCCGAGCAAAAAAAGTTATAAAACAATTATCTTTATTTTTAAATTTAATCTCCTTTTAGCTCTATACACTTTTTCCGGCGATATTCAATAGCTTCTATACCCTGTTTATAGTAAGAACTGCCAAGCTCCTTAAAACAACCATCAACCGCAGACTCCATCTCTTTATTGTTGGCAAATTTTTTACCACCGATCCATTTTTTCAAGCTTGGAAAAGTAAAATAGTCAGAGGGAGCTAAATCTGGCGAATAAGATGCGTGATGAAGCCACTCGAACTTTAATTATTTAATTTTTTTGGTCGAAACAACAATGAATGTGTGAACAGAAGCATTGTCTTGATAAAACAACACTTTCTTTTTCGTCAAATGCGGCATTTTTTCCATAATTTCATCACCTAAACGCTGCAATTAATTAACCTAATTGCCATTGATGGTTATTTCTTTCTAAAGATAATCAATAAAAATAATCCCAAGCTCAGCCCAAAAAACAGACGCCATGACATTTCCAGCAGATAGAACCGTCCTTGCCTTCTTTGGACACGATTCTCCCATTTCAGTCCACTTGCTTTGACTATTGTTTTAATTCAGGTGTGAAATAGTAAACCCATGTCACATCCACGCTTATAAATCGATACAAAAATTCAACTTTATTGCGGTGAAACATTGCCAAACACTCTACTAAAACATTTTCATTTTTGCTCTATTGAAAGCAAACGCGCCACCCATGTTGCGCACAGCTTTCTCATCTTCAAATCTCCTTCACACACTTCAGCCGACAATCATCCAAAGCCATTTTGTGGATTTTCTTAATTGTGTCTGGCGTGGACATCTTAATTGGTCGACCACTACGATGTTCGTCTTTGCAGCTCGTACGGCCTCGAATAAATTCTGCTACCCAATATTTTAAAATCTAGCTCGACTTTAATATTGGTTGGACTGAGACCTTTCAAATTGAAGTATTGGATTACATAACGGTGACCAATTTTTTTCCAGGTTTGCAAATTCACTGAAGTCGTGTACTTCTCATGGCTTTGACAGTTACTTTGCCTCATGTCTGAAGTCTTGTACTCATGGCTCATCCGTGGTTATAAATCGACGCAAGAATTCGATTTTATTGTGGTGAAACATCACCAAACACTCTGCTGAAACATCTTCCCAAACATCTGCTATTGCTCTATTGAAAGCAAGCGCGGCACCCACCTTGTGCACAGCTTTTTTGTCTTTAAATCTTCGGTCGATATACGATGTATAGCACTTTTTGAAATGTCTATCATTTCATCTAGCTCACACACCTCAGCCAACGATCATCCAATACCATTTTGTGGATCTTCTTAATCGTGTCTGGCGCGGATAGCGCAGTGATCGACCTCTACTGTGTTCGTATTGGCAGCTCGTACGGCCTGGTTTATACTCTGTTAGCCAACATTTTACAATCGTAAACGAAGGAGCGGACTCTCCCAGAGAAGAATCTAGCTCGGGTTTAATATTAGTTAGACTGAGACCTTTCGAGTGGAAATATTGAATTACATAACGGTGACCAATTTTTGTTTACAAATTCTCTGAGACCGTTTATTTTTGATGGCTCAAATAAAAATACAAAATAGTGTGACACCTTGAAACTTACAACATCAATATGAGCACGAAAATCAAGTCGTTTATCAAGTTTTATGCAGAGGCACTTCATTTCATGTGCAGTTTATGCTAGAAAACATAAAATTAGACATTAGTTTGCAAACAAACTTATAGGTTGGCTATAAGGTTGCCATATTTTTTTTTTTTTGTGATATTATATAATCGACCTTTTTGGCTTCCCTGCATCACGATGTATGAATAAATGAAATGAAATCAAATGAAAATTGTCGTACATGGGGTTCGAAGAACTCAGAAGTGATTGTGGAATAGCCACTTTTTATATTTGTAAAAAGTGACTGTTTGGTGCGCATTACGGTCTGGAAGTGTTACTGGGCCGTATTTGTTTGAAAACTACCTCAAATGGAGTCACTGTTGCAACCAATCTAGAGACGGTCATTGAAATAACATTGTATTTCGTACATAATTTAAGGATCCAAGCATTAAATGAAATAAAAGTTTCATTGAGATCATAACTTTATGTGTGTTTTATTTGACTTTCCTTTCCTTTGACTTTCCTTTCGTTTCTCCATAAAAATCTATGTCGTTAACATCCATATATAATATTGTAGACTGCAGTTAATGGTAGTGGGTTTATAAGTTTCGATCCTACGAAATATTAGGTGATTTTCGAGTTCTATGCCCGTCTGCTGGTTTCTTGCAAAATCTGCGCGCAAATTTGGTAATAAAAATAATACTTGAGAACGCTTTTTCAAGAGCAATTTTAGTGCAATTATTTATATTGAGTGCATTTCTCTGACCACATAATCTGAAGTAGCACTTTCTGGAACAAAAATAAATTCTTTTGAATAATGAAATAGTACAACCAAACATTTGAATTTGCATCACACCTACATTAGTCATGAATATGTAGTGAAGAGGCTTCATAAAATAGTACTCGCCTCCTATGACAGCCGTATGTTAATTTCCTTAGTGATTACGCAATTTTTCACTACTTCCCCATTACAAAATGTGATGAATTTTTGCTTCCTTGAATGCATTTATTTTTGGTGGTTAGTTAGATGTTATTTAGGACTACGTGATTCAAAGAAAACCATGTCAACATTAGGAAGTTATAAAGGGTGTCCCAACAAGAACACAATATTTAAATTTGGCGCCATTCGAAGTGTCATTGTTTGACATTTGAACAATTGTTATTGTTTGCTTGTAGAAGGTACGAGGTTACTAAAAATGGAGTGCTACACGAATTACCAAAGCATTCTCATTGTGAAATTGTTTTATCAAAATGGTGAAAGTTTTGTGGCTACAGTTCGCAAATTGCGATCAATTTGGGGGCACAATAATGCTCCAAAAGAGTCAACTGCAAGGAGATTAATGGATAAATTTGCCAAAACTGGGTCTGTTAGTGATGTAAAGACAACAACGTGCCTTCGACCAGGTCGATCGACCGAAAATGTCTCAGCTGTACGTAATAATGTCGCTCAAACTCCATCCACCTCAATTCGACACCCAGCTCAGCAAATTGGTTTCTCCAAATCCACTGTGTAGCGAATTTTGACGAAAGATTTGCATCTTCATGCGTACAAAGTTCAATTGACTCAGGAACTGAAGCCAGCTGACCATGGACAGGGAAGGGAGTTCGTTAATTGGGTATTGGAGGGACAACATGAAAACGCTGATTTTGCCGATAAAATCATCTTCAGTCACGAGGCCCATTTCCATCTTGATGGCTTGGTCAATAGGCAGAATTGTCGCATTTGGGGTGAGGAAAATCCTCGAGTGATTCACGAGAAGCAAATGCATCCTCAACGTGTCACTGTGTGGTGTGGATTTTGGGCTGGAAGAATCATTGGACCTTTTTTCTATGAAAATGAGGCATGTCAAGCGCAAACAGTCAATGGTGTTCGGTATAGTGAAATGATAACCAGTTTATTCATGCCTAGAATTGAAGAAATGAATGTGAAGGGCATGTGGTTTCAACAATCTTGCGTTCTTATTGGGACACCCTTTATGTTGTAGTTACAGCGGCATTTGGTTGAACAAATTAAGTTTTAATTTTCGCTTTAACTTCTTTTTATCTTATCACAAACGTAATGGCTGCCTGCTAAGAAAGTCACTTTTAAGACAGGAAACAAATTAATGTAGTTACCTTTACTCCTTCAGTCAGTCGTAGCAACTTTTCAAATCTAACTTTTTAAAATAAACTTTCGAAGTTACAATATTTGTCCAAATTTTATCAAAGTTAATTAATAAAACTATTAATTTCTCACAGCTGTTGTTAAGGTAAGGCTGCATGAGTGGTATTTGTGAAAAAATATAATTTTCGACTATGCATTTTACGGCCATTATATGTCGGAATTCGATATCACCAGAAAAATGTTATGGATTTGAGTCTAAGCAAAGTTATTTTCAGATATGTTTTTAACAACTCTGACAATTTGTTTTCGTCCACATCGGTAAATGTGGTCTTGGGAGCAATTTTTCTAAAAAATGTGAAATTCATGTATTATTTTCTATTTTTAAATAGTCTATACTTATATGCTACTGGTTTTAACTATTTAAATAGATTGGACTCGATACTAATATGACTTTAAATTGTTAAAAAATTCAATTGCGTCAGGTGTGATTTTATGACGGTCATGAGATAATGCGTCTCAGCTAACAATTGCTTTTGCAATTGTCATACATTATTGTTTCTGGTTTTCCCACATCTTAGAAGAGCACTTTATAGTGGTCAAACGTATGCATTTTTTTAGATAAGTGCCGTATCGCCAGCGTTGTATGATTGGAATGTGAAAGTGCTATCAATCTTCTAAAACATTAAATTCCTGGTCAGCCTATAGCAATACAGGATGTATCACTGGATGCCAAGCATGGTTGGTTTGGGAGCAAAAAAAGATTTTACAACAGTAGCAAAATGATTTGTCTGATTTCTAATTTTATTTAATCTAAATTATGCGTGAAATTATAATATGAAAATAATTGATTACAGACTTATGTAAGCTGTTGCCAGTGGAAATGTAATTGACGCTAAAATCTAAAAAATAAATGTTTTCTTCTAACTTGTTTTAGTTTTTAAAGGATGGTGTGTTCACATTATGAGAAAATGCAAGGGCTGCAAATGCAAAAATATCAGATTCATAATCATTTTTCAATAATAAGGCGATAAAGTTTCGAAATCGATTTCTAAATACCGTTTTAAATATGGCAAAATATTTTGTTCAATTTTTTTCACTCAATTCTTATGAACTAGACTAAAGACAACTTTGTATTGAGTTGTTTGAGTCTACTTTATTATTGGGTTGTTTGGAAAGTTCGTTCGGTTAATTCGTCAGCATACCATACGTCACTTCTAATGGCGTAGAGTTCCTTCAAACACTATCATAACTTCCTCCCACCCGTTCTCTAAAGTGTTTACGTGCGTTCTCGTTCTAGTCGTAAGTGGTTATATCGTTTTAAAAGAAGTTTTAAAAAGCGGAAAAAATTAGCGAAAAAGAGCATCTTAGGCATATTATGCTGTAATATTTCCTAAAAGGAAAAACGGCTCCTTAAGCCAACCGAAAAATAAAGTCTGTTTATGAAGAAAACGGACCAAATGAAAGAACTTGCTAGAAATGGTTTAAAAGGTTTTATACGGGCGACTTCTTCGTAACGAATGGTCTCAGATCAGGACGACCAAAAGAAGTTGTTTCCGAGGAGAGGTATTTAATTGTTGTTAATCTCCGTGCAACAGTTTGGGGGATTAGCTGAAATAATGGAAAAAATTAGTTTCAACCGTTCAAGGGGTTATAGGGGTTAAGGGGTTTGTGAGCAACCTCGATGTGTGGGTACCTCACTCTCTCACCGAGGCCTCACATTGCCTTGCGGACTCGTCAGAAACTGTCAGAGCTTGAATGAGAAGTCTTACCTCACCCACCGTACTTCCCAGACCTCGCCCCGTCCGACTATCACCTATTTCGTAGTTTGAGCAACCACTGGAAAGATTTGAATTTCCATAACAACGAAGAAGTGGAAGAGAAATCGAATTGAACGCTTTTTTTTCAGAAAAGCCACGCGAGTTTTATGGAAGAGGAACTAAAAGGCTCTCAGAGAGATGGGAAGAAGTTATTAAATAATATTATAGATTATATACTATTATAGATTAAATATAATCTATAATATTTAAAAGTAATTGTTTTCTTGTATACAAAATTTGTAAATAAATTTCTTTAAAAAAGCGAATGAACTTTCCGAACCTCCCAATAACTTTATTAAAATGTTTTGTATATTTCAGATGATACCGCATATAAAGGGTGACGCATAAGTAACGTTAACGACGAGTATTGAATGCGTTCTTGTGCATCATTTGGTTTTAACTCGTGAACCGATTGCTTCTTATATGGGAAAAGATGTAAAATATGTAAAATTCTTTGCAAAGTCCGCCTAGACATCTCTAACTGCTGAGAATGTCACCTGGTGGAAGTTTCGGGGTATTAATCAATACTTGCTTGCACTCGAGCAATGGTCACTTCATTCCGGTCTACAAGAGGTCTTCTAGCACGCGGAACATCACAGACAGCTTCTTGTTGCACAAAACGTTGAACCAATCGGTTAATTGTTGGAGCGCTAGGAGCATTTCGAACATGAAGGAATTTCGATATGATCTGAATAATCGAATGCTGACTTTCAAAGTAAAATTGAACAACGTTGGTTCTTTGTTCTGTGCTGAGCCTGTCCATCATAAATTTCGCAATTATTATTTAGTTGATTCTGTAAAGAGACGAAAAAATACATAAACATAAAATGTATTCACTGATCAAATCTTAGAGTTACTTTTGCGCCATCCTATAGATGCAGTTCTAGATATTATTGATATTTTCCCTGGTGGTAAAGGTTACTAAAATACGATTATGGAAAATAAAAAAGTAAAGGACTTATAGCTTACTCTTCTGTGTCATTTTAAATATTCAATTTTTTGTTAAATCATTAGGTTTTAATAACAATTTGAATAGGTGTTCACCCTAAAATGTACATAAACTACATATCTCACAGCGAAACAAAAGACTTAAACAACAAACTTCACCATTTCCAGTGCTCTATCGTTACACCGCACTGGTTAACATTTCGCACAGTTATTTCTATTGCGTTTCATTTTCTGTTTCATATTTATTTCTTTGTCCTTAACTATGGTAATAAAATATGAAATTTATGTTTGTTATATTTATTGTTAATGGCTTTCCATTGTGTTAATAATTTTTCATTTCTCTGTTGATTTTCTCAGGCACTTTTTTTTATGTCCATATTTATGTTCGAACTATGAGATATCATTAATCCGCCTTCATGTGCTGTTTAATTGACATCGCTACTCGTAATAAATAAAGCTGTTATTATTATTATGAATAAGTAATATCTAATACAAGATCAAAAATCTGTTAAAACATAGATAATTAAAATAACGACAGTTTCTTGGGAAGTGATGTTGTGGTTTTCTATTTCTGTAATAAATTATACAAATAATGACTTTGAAATATTAGTTTAGACAAGGCGAAATGACGCAGTTCTTTGAGTAGTATCACAATGTGTACAACAATCTATATTCAGTAACGATGTTTTCCTATTGAGAGGAGAATGATTACTTAAAATCATTTAAAAATGGTAACTTTTACATTTAACTTAATTTTTATCATATAGAATAGAAATCTATATTACTAAATAGGATCAATATGCTTAATCCATTTCTGTTTCCATTATTCCTTTGTTGGCCACAAAATCGAAGCGAAAATGGTTAAGTCAAAATTTCTAACCGAAATGTGGTAACGAAAATAATGGATAACATTTCGATCACTTTATCGTTAACAATCATTATTCTTATTGTAATATCTGATACAAATCTTATAATAAAAAATGCTTTTAAGATGTCTGGAATGCTGATGTCTTTAAGATGTCTCTAAATGCTTTTAGTACGATTATTCTTAAGGTGGACATACTCGTACAGTGCTTATCAAAATGATATGACACATGTTTTTTAATAATTTCTAAAAAATCTCACTTAAAGGATGTCCCAATAAGAACGCAAGATTTCAATTGAATTGAATTGAATTGTTTCTCTGGCTGTATGACATGTGGCGCCATCTTGTTGAAACCACATGCCTTCCACATTCATTTCTTCAATTCAAGGCACGAAAAAACTGGTTATCATTTCACGATATTGAACACCATTTACTGTTTGCGCTTGACATGCCTAATTTTCATGAAAAAAGGTCTAATGATTCCTCCAGCCCAAAATCTACACCACACAGTGACACGTTGAGGATGCATTTGCTTCTCTTGAATCACTCGAGGATTTTCCTCACCCCAAATGCGACAATTCTGTCTATTGACGAAGCCATCAAGATGGAAATGGGCCTCGTCACTGAAGATGATTTTATCGGCAAAATCAGCATTTTCATGTTGTCTCTCCAATACCCAATTAACGAACTCCCTTCGCTGTCCATGGTCAGCTGGCTTCAGTTCCTGAGTCAATTGAACTTTGTATGCATGAAGATGCAAATCTTCCGTCAAAATTCGCTGCATAGTGGGTTGGGAGACACCAATTTGCTGAGCTCGGTGTCAAATTGAGGTGGATGGAGTTTGAGCGACATCATCCCATACAGCTGCGACATTTTCGGTCGAAGGCGCGTTGTTGTCTTTCCATCACTAACAGCCGCAGTTTTGGCAAATTTATTCATTAATCTCTTTACAGTTGACTTTTTTGGAGCATTATTGTGACCCCAAATTGATCGCAATTTGTGAACTGTAGCCGCAAAACTGTCGCCATTTTGTTAAACAATTTCCCAATGAGAATGCGTTGTTCACTCGTGTAGCGCTCCATTTTTACTAACCTCGTACCTTCTACTAGCAAACAATAACAATTGTTCAAATGTCAAACAATGACACTTCGAATGGCGCCAAATTTAAATCTTGCGTTCTTGTTGGGACATCCTTTATATGCGTGAATCGCCATGGAGATTATTTGCAGTCGATCATCGTCATTAATTGAACAGTTACATCAAATAACATTGAAGGTTTTCTATAAAATAAGAAAATAAACAAAATACATTGATTAAAAAAAAAGTTATTTTCTCTTCTTATTGTAATGCCATTGGTGCGGCACCCTGTAGTTTATTTGAGTTTGTAAGAAGACCTTGGAATCCGGCAAATGATTAGTGAATACTTGGGAAACTTTCCCATTCCGCAGCATGCAATCATTTTTGAAACGATGAAACGTTTCCATAGCTCAGTTGGCTAAAAATAAAAAAAAAAAACAATTTTAAATGACTTCCAAAAGTCTAAACTCTTGAAAGCCAATAAAATTCAATAGATTAAATTAGTTTCCAGAAGTATAAATTCTTAAAAACTCTTAACATATGTGGGTCTCTTCCGCTAAAAATACGAAAACATATCGCAAAGGCGATGTTGATGCCACACGTTATTTATGGGTTAGAAGTTTATTGTGTGTTATGCTTTAACCGTATAATTCGATTTGTGTACAAATTAAAACATTATGATCATGTTACACCATATACTGTTGAGTTTTTTGTTTTTTGTTTGAGTTATTTTACATTTGAAAACTTTATCGACCTTGGAACTATTTTGTTTTTCTACAAAAGTATGAAATTTGGCACATGGAAGTACATAGTTTCCAAATTTGTATTTGGAAGGTCTTCAAGAACCAATATTTTACAACTTCAACTGGCAAAAACATTAATTATGCAGAGGTCTTTTCGATTTCGTACTATACGATTATGGAATTCAATAATTCCATATGAACACAGAAGATTTTCACTATCATGTTTTGGATTTAAGAAGCTCTTAATGTCTTGCTTGTAGAATTATTATACTTCACTATAAATTGTTGATGCTACACATTTCATATCCTACCTTTCTGCATATTCATTGTTAATATTGTTAATACTATTATTATAATAATTATTATTAAAATTTTTTAAAAAACTGAATTGTAGAAACAATTTGGCCGTAGGCGGCTTTGAATTGCGATATGGAAATAAAATAATAATAAAAGCCAATAAAATCCAATAGATTAAATTAATTTAATTTCCTTTTTTCTTTTAATTTTTTTTGAATTTCAAACCTCATATCAGTTATGACGCATAAGACGTTGTTTGGAATGTTTAAGTTAACTTGCGGGGAAATTAATTTTGAGACTACTTCTTATGATTTTTAAACACGTTTCCAGAGCTCAATTGGTCAAAAATTTTTTTTTTCTTTTTTCTTGTAAATGACTTCCAAAGTCTAAACAATTGAAATCAAATAAAATTCAATACATTAAATTAGTTTAATTTCTTTTTTTCTATCAAATTTGTTGAATTTCAGACTTCATATCAGTTAAGATATTTGACGCATTGGAAGAATGTTCGTTCGCTATGATTTTGTGTTGCAGTTAACTTGCGGGAAAATTAATTTTGAAACTATTTCTTATGATTTTTGAACAAGTTTCCAGAGCTCATTTGTCTAATTTGTTTTTTTTTTTGTAAATGACCTGCAAAAGTCTAAACAATTGAAATCCAATAAAATTCAATGCATTAAATTACTTTAATTTCCTTTTTTCTATTAAATTTATTGAATTTTAGATCTCATATCAGTTATGATATTTGACACATAGGAAGAATGTTCGTACGCTATGATTTTGTGTTTAAGTTAACTTGCGGGAAAAATAATTTTGAGACTACTTCTTATAATTTTTGAACGCGTTTCCAGTGCTCAATCGGTCAAAATTTTTTGTTGTTTTTTTTTTTTTTTTGTTTTTTGGTAAATGACTTCCAAAAGCCTAAACAATTGAATTCAATACATTAAATGAGTTTAATTTCCTTTTTTCTATTAAATTTATTGAATTTCAGACCTCATATCAGAAGGAAGAAGGTACGTTCGCTATGATTTTGTCTTGCAGTTAACTTGCGGGAAAATTAATTTTGAGACTACTTCTTAAAATTTTTGAATTGGTCAAAAAAATTTTTTTTTTTTTGTAAATGACTTGCAAAAGTCTAAACAATTAAAATCCAACAAAATTCAATACATTAAATTAGTTTTATTTTAATTTTTTTCTATTAAATTTATTGAATTTCAGACCTCATATCAGTTATGATATTTGACACATAAGAAGAATGTTCGTTCGATATGATTTTGTCTTGCAGTTAACCTGCGGGAAAATTAATTTTTGAATTGGTCAAAAAAAATTTTTTTTTTGTAAATAATTTACAAAAGTCTAAACAATTGAAATCCAATAAAATTCAATGCAGTAAATTAGTTTAAATTCCATTTTTCTATCAAATTAATTGAATTTCAGACTTCATATCAGTTATGATATTTGGCTCATAGGAAGAATGTTCGTTCGGTATGATTTTGTGTTTCAGTTAAACTGCGGGAAAATTAATTTTGAAACTATTTCTTATGATTTTTGAATACGCTTTCATATTTTCGTTAGTATAATCATGCACGAATCATTCATTATATTATATTTAGCCACGCATAAATCAGGCGTAACATCAAAAAAAAAAAAAAAAAAAAAAAAAAAGGAAAGCAAATTCTCTTAAATAATTTTAGTGTTTCTGAAATATTTTATGCAATTTCTCAGAATAATTGCATCATTGCATTCCTTTGATGCTCATCCCATTAAACCAATGGGGCAACCAACCAATTGATTATCGAGCCATCAAGCGATCAAACGATCGATGGAATAACCGATCAATTGTACATGCAAATATTCCAATTTGATTAATAATTGTCGGTACCGGTTGTAGCCCCTTCTAGCTGGTATTTGAATATCTTCTAAAATATCAACCGTTTAGTATGCAAATTAAAAAATTTCTAATGGCGCATCTATGTCTACGAATGAGTATATCAGTACATTGGGTGACAGTGTGAGTGCATGAATTTAAGTGAGTGTAACTTGGATATGGAAATATTGGTGGTAGTGGTGGTGGTGTGTATGTGTATAGCAGTGTGAGATGTTTTTATGGACCTGGTGATCAGTATTTGAAATATTTAAAAGCGCAATTTCCAAACGTATTTTTTCAATGTTTTCTAATTGTTAATATAATAATAATTCGTTTTTGTTTGTCTTTGGAATTCTTCTTCTCATAAACTTTGGCTGTACATGTGTATGTACATATGTGTGTGTGTGTGTGTGTGTGTGCAAATGTGCGCTTGTGTCATGTATTTGATTTCCATAGAAATTATTAATTTATTTCTTATGTTTATTATAATGTTAATTCACTGTATTTCACACCGTTGTTGTATTATATTGTCATCTGGCATTGTGTTCACTTTAGTATTTGGTTATTGATTTGAAACACTCCCTTTTTTCTCACTGTGTTGTAGCTCGGCGCGTGAATGTTATGGCTTGATCTTGCACACTGGAAGATTTTGCAGTTGTAATGGAAAATAATTATGTTGATTACCATTTGCTAGTGAATGCTGCATCTAATCGACAAGTTGTTGTCGATTCTGTTATGAATTTTTGTACTCTACATAAGAAACTCCAGTTACATTAAATTCAAACACCTGGAGTCGTTTAAACCACATTTTCAAAGCAACATTTCAATCACATATTTTATTTGTGAAGAACCGTTTTTAAATAAATAACTTACTAATTTTTAAGTATGCAGAAAATTTTAAGTGCTTCACATGGAATGTTGTTTTTACTGATTCCAAAAACAAAAAATTTATTTTGAGATAGTGTTTTGGATATTCTCAGTTCAATGATTTATTATTTCACACATTTCGGAATAATACCAATAAGTTCTCGGTGTTTTTTTTATGTAAATTCAACTTTATTATAAAAACATGTATACAAATGATTCATTGAGAGTATTTTCCATTGCTAGCTACTACTTTTTGCCATCTTTCTGTCGAAGCTCGAATTCCGTCACGGTAAAACTGTTCATCTTTTGATGCCATCCACGAATCTAGCCATTCCTTGATGTCGTCATATGAGTGGAACTGCTGGCGAGCCAGACCATGTGCGATCGAACGGAACAAGTGATAATCGGACGGCGCAATATCTGGAGAATATGGCGGATGGGGTAAGACTTCCCATTTCAACGTTTCCAAGTAGGTTTTAACGGGCTTGGCCACGTGAGGCCGAGCATTATCATGCTAAAGAATCGCTTTTTCGTGACTCTCCGTGTTTCTGGCACAGAGCTTGGTTCAGTCGTATTAATTGAAGTCGATACTGATTCCCAGTGATGGTTTTGCTTGGTTTCAACAGCTCCTAATAAATGACACCAACCTGGTCCCACTAAATACAGAGTATAACCTTCGCAGCGTGAATATTCGGCTGAAGCAACGACGTAGAAGCATGACCGGGACAGCTCCCATGACTTTCGTTTCTTTGAATTGCTGTAATGAATCCATTTTTCATCACCCGTTAAAATACGATGAAGAAACCCCTTCTATTTTTGTGGCTGAAGCAGTTGTTCACAGAAAAAAAACGATGCTCAACGTCTGTTGACTGCAACTAATAAGGAACCCAAGTTCCTTGCTTTTGAATCATTCCCAACGCATGCAATCGCTTGGAAATGCCTTGGCTGGTAACTCCTAATACTAAAGCAAGCTCCACCTGCGTTTGACACGGATGCCCATCAAGCAATGCCGTCAATTTATTGTCTTCGAAGGTTTTTCGTCTTTATTCACGCGAACGGTCGTCAACATCAAAATCAACGTCTTTAAAGCGACGGAACCAGTCTCGACACATTGTTCCACTCAAAGCAGCATCTCAGTAAACGTTTTGATGCTCTCGTTGGGCTTCAACTGGCGTTTTCTTCGATTGAAAACAGAAATTCAATACTTCCCGCATATGACGATTATTTGGCACAAAATCATACATATTCACATAACCAAAAGAATATGACGTCAAAAGAAATTCACTATTGTGTCGAGGCGATATGTTTACCATATGCCTAAGATTGACTCATGACGTTTAGGTTATGGCAGAATCGACTAGCGCTTACAGCTGGCGCCATCTATTGACAAACCGCGGGAAATTAGTTGCGCCTCTAATATAAATCTGAAGTTGTCCTCATAATCGCCTCATCGCTAGAAGAAGTCAATTCTTTAGTTTGCAAAAAAAAAAAAATTATTTCATTTAGCGTTCTCGAATTAAAGAATTTGTCTTTAAGTTTTGACAGAGAAAACGTAATGTAGGAATGTACCTATAGATCCGTTTCAGGTACGAGACAATTTCATTTAATAAGTGAATGTTCGTTTCAAATGTGAATCAGAAACAAACTAATATTGTACTTGTAAACAAAAATCTACAATATCAAAACCGAAAAGAAACGAAAATTTCTTGAAAGCTCCTGGTAGAAATTGACCATTTTGTGAACTTTCCAGCATAATGTATAGAAAACTAAAAGAAACATTGCTGAGGATCGTCATAATTAAATTAATCGAATTTCTATTTGATATCTTTGTCATGAAAGCGGGCAGTACTGAGCTATTTAATTGATAGGGTTTCTTCTACTGCATGTCGGATACAATAAGATATATAGATATATATAGGTATACGGAGAGGTTCACAGCCCGCCCTAACTTCGATCTTTCGATCTTCTATGATACTTTTTATTCATTATAATGATTGGACCTTGCCATTATGTATGATATACATATATAATACCTATACAATGTCATTTAAATGACCACCTCTGGATTGGTTGCAGCAGTGGTTCTTTTTAGGGTAATTTTCGACCACTTTTTTGCACATTTCGGGCGGTATTTCGCCGATAACTCGATGAATGTTGGTTTTAACGTTTGGCGATTATCCGCGTAATTACAATCTTTGACGTGGCCCTACAAAAAAGTAACAGCGTCGAATCGCATAACTTTTCATGACCAATGAACGTCGCCAAAACGTGAAATTACGGTTTTTGGAAACTTCTCATGCAATAAAGCCAAAATCGGTCATGTTGTGAGGCTCGTGGCACCGTCTTTGTTGAAACCACATGTCGTCCAGTTCGTGATCTACAGTTGGAGGTCGAAAAAATTCGGTTATCATGGGGCCACAGCTCTCTGCATTGAAATTCGGTTTATCCGCCGCACTTTTGCTAACAGCAGTGATATTTTCAGCAGTGCGTAATTGCGATGATGTACAGATTTGACCGCGTTTGTAACGCTTCCAGTCTCTTCAAATTTCTTTATAATCTTACCAATTCCTTGCACTATAGGTCGATGATGACGACTATAATCACCCCCTAATGCACGAAAAGTGCCCATTTTTGTTTTGTAAGTTTTAACTATTCTTACGCATTCTTCAGTTGCTAAACGATCCATATTCGTAAATGTCAAACCTTTCCCTAAATAAATAGCACTTCAGATGGTAGGTATTTAACAGCTTATAGCCTTGCCAGACCGGCGGTTTTGAAACCACTGAATGGATAATGGATGGATAATTTAGCCCTTCCCGATTTGCCAATAAAACCTTCCAGCAGAATGTCAGTGGGTGCGGCCACATGTTCCTCCTGGCACTTTTGTAACGTGTCTTGAGTTTCATTTTCGATGCATGCCGTGACAGCAAAAGACATTTTGCCTAGATATGAATTTTGGGTATCTGGTCACTTCCGAAGTTCCACAGTGGAAGGTGTCTTGGTTTATTTCCAACAAGAAATCTTCATTGGAGTTTATGCATTCCATTATGGTAGCCTTACTCTGCGGTATTTCTTTCTGTCTATCATATTCTTACTGGAGGCGATGTCAACATTTTGTTTTTGGCATCCACCAATGACAATGGGTATTCCAGGTTTATATCCATAAACTGCAACTAATAGCGCTTAGTGAGACTCGTTAACTTTTGAAGGAGCACCGTTTTGCCCTTTTTGTGTTTTCACTGCCGATATATAACTGATGTCGGGTGCTTGCCCAAACATTCACTTAGCCCAAACATTGCAATGATTTGGTCGTTCTTATAAAAACTTATATAATATACGAAGACCAATTATCTACCATTTCCGTAGGCTTTTTTTTGAGAAATTTATTTCAATATTCCTTTCTTTCTTAAGCAATTTAACGGTGACCATAATTCCATTACAAATGATGATCATTGACGGAATAAATTAATAAAGAGTTTTTTCGTGCCTAGAATTGGAGAAATGAATGTGGAGGGCATGTGGTTTCAACAAGACGGCACCACATGTCATACAGCCAGAGAAACAATTCAATCTTGCGTTCTTGTTGGGACACCCTTTATATGGGGGCAAATTTAAAATTTTCACCACAGAAATATCATCCCCTACAGTTTCGAATGATTTATTATCTCGAAGACCAATTATCTACCTTTTCCGTAAGATTTTTTTTTTTTTTGGAGAAATTAAATTTCCATATTCCTTTCTTCCTTAAGCTATTTAACGACGCTTATAGTTCCATTACAGGTGATGATCATTGACGGAATAAATTAATATATGAGGGCAAATTTAAAATTTTCACCGCAGAAATATCATTCCCTACAGATTGCAATGATTTGGTCCTTCTTATAAAAACTTATATAACGTACGAAGACCAATTATCTACCTTTTCAGTAAGATTTTTTTTGGAGAAATTATGTTTCCATATTCCTTTCCTCCTTAAGCAATTTAACGACAACCACAACCCCATTACCGGTGATGATCTTATGGTTTAACAATTACAGCAAATTTCTCTCCCACTGTATGCATGTGTTGCTATTGCCATTGTTATTGTTGTAGTTGTTGTTAGTTTCTATTGTTGTCTTATAAATGCTTTAGTTGCTTCAAGTTATTTGCATGTTGCCATTGTTCATCTTTTGTTCTTATTATTGTTGATGTAGATGATTTGTGTAGTATTTGTTGGGGTTTTTTCTCCTTCGTCTTGTGCGTCCCCATCTTTTTCCACAGCATGTACGATTTATTAATTAAAAAAATGATAAATTATTTTCCAATTATTGTCACACCTTCGCTGTGTCGATAAATATCGCGATATTGTTTAGACTTCTCGTCGTAATTGTTGTTGTCGCTGTTATTGTCATCTTTAAATTGATTTCACTGCCAGTTATTGTTGTTTTCTGCCAACAATACACGTCGATTCATTTTCGATTTTTTCCCCCCACTTTTTTGATTTATTTGTTTAACTAATGGCATTGTTAGCATTTCTGACATCAAACTTATGGTACAGTCTTATTAATCTTATATTTTGTTGTTGTTGTTGTTGTACTTTTTCCTCTTCAAAGATATTTCGACAGATCAGAAAAACAAAATCTTGAATATTTTTGGCATTTATCCAATATTGTTGAGATTTCACTTAGTAGACAAACAGTCTGCCATGGAATGTTTAAATATTTGCTCACAAAAGCGACAATAATGATTTCCTACATACTTGTTTACTATGCGCTATGAGTAGATTATTAGCACTAAAGTAAGAGCTTATAAGCAGAATATTTAAATATTTTAGACTTGTGGCGTTAGGTCAATCATTTGAGATCACGTTTCAGCTTTACCGCAATCGGCTTCGTGTCTTAAGTCTTTTGTTTGTAAGCGAAACTAACAACTACTCGTACACAGCAAGCATTAAAATCAGATATGGCTTAAAACGTTAGGACGGTATGGTTTCAAATACATCGTGCTAATGAAAAATTATAAAATTCGAACTCTTGACAATGGGTGACGTTAGCAAAAGACAAACTAGCTGCTTCTTTATTACCGACATAAAAACAGCAATTTCAACAACATTTGTATATTACCATGGCACCTCCGACTCATCGTAGGCAAACTTTGGTCCTAAATTTAGTCCATCTGGTTTGGGGTAACACCTCTATCCGAAGAGATTTATATTTCGCGAAATAACTAAAACAACACTAAATTTCAAATAGGACATTTAAGTCCATGTTTGGGTGTGATTATAATGGTCTACTTCATCATAAATAATGTAATTGTTTTCTATTGAGCAAACATAATTTAATCGAATTTTCCTCATAATCTGATAAAGCTGATTTGTAACTGTAGCCATTAGACAGGTTTATGTCAAGCATAGAATTTAAATTAGCCTAGCAAGTACGTAAAATACGGGCGAAGAGGCTTACACAGATCTCAGTTCCAATATAACAGCTTCAAAACGATGTTTTAAAAACCTTACATTTAAGTGTCGAGACAATAATTATAATCAGCTTTAGTAGTACTTGGTCAACGTCAAGTCTTTGAAAATTTATAAGTACAAAGTATTATTCGTCTATGATAAAACTCAATGAAAAGCATTGAAGTACCCTGCTTACACTGCCTGGTACTGGGTTATTGATTTTTCGATTTCAAAAGTAAAGTTAAAAAAAAAACATGCAAAAAGTTTGATTTCGATGAAACTTTTCTTCTTAAGTGGCGACTGGACATAGACATCTTTATCTAGTATACGCCGCCCGTAGACAATAATTCCAAGCACTTCGATCTTCTGCGCTTCCCCTCCAATGCGTCACACCAAGTTTCGATAGTATTTCAAAAGCCTAGTCCTTCCAATGGCGTTTTGGTCGCCCTCTTCTGCGCCGTCCATCGAGTTTGTTGTCGAAAACCTTCCGTGCCGGAGCATTTGGGTCCATCCGCACAACATGACCCAGCCATTGCAATCGCTATATATTAATGCGTTTGACCACACCGATGTCGACATATGGCTTATACAGCTCATTGTTCATGCGACGCCGATACTCTTCGTTAACGGTGATATATTTTTCGGAGTATTTTCCTCTCGAAAACTGCCAGTACTGATTCATTCGTTTGCGCCATAAGCCAGGATTCTGCGCCATATAACAAGACGGGTAGAACCAACGTCTGGTACAGTCGAATTTTTGTTTGTCGAGAGAGGGCTTTATCATTGAATCGCTGGCCTAGAACATACATAGTAATATGTTAACAAGCAATACCCTCCTCTTTGTCTCCATCCTAACATCATTTTTTTTTTGTTTACAGTGGAACCGAGGTAGATGAATTCTTCCACCACTACCAAAATTACAGTTGTCACCGTTTACACAGCGTCACAAACGAATAGACTCTTTGTTCATTGAAACCAATAACTTTATTTTGTCCTTGCTTATCACCAGACTCATTTTCGTTGCTTCCTTCTCGATGCTGGAGAAGGCTGCAGTAACATCTCGCAGTTTTTTGCCAATGATGTCTATGTCATCTGCATATGCGAGTAACATATGACTTTGGTTAAAGATGGCGCTAGAGGTGTTAACTGCAGCTTTCCTCATAAACAGTTCAACGTATGTTGAAGAGGTCGTATGCCTAAATCCTCGTTTGGTGTAACAAGGCTTGCTAAGATCTTTGCCTATCTTTACTGAAGACTTTATGTCAGTCAGTGTCATCCTTCACAGGCTTATAAACTTCGTAGGAATTTCAAACCAGGACATGGCCTTATACTGTTTTTGGCGTATCGGGCTATCGAAGGCAGCTTTATAATCGACAAAAAAAAAATAATATACTTATGCTAATGAAAAATTCAATTATCAGTTAATAACTATCAATTATTCAATTCAATTATCAATTTTAAATTTACTCGTACTTTGCGGAAAAGGATTCGCGAATTCCCTTTCATGTCTTTAGTGGACTAAAAGCGAATCACTCGAGATGCCAATTTGAGTTTAGGAAAGAAAAAAGAGGTAAATCGGAGCCAGCTTTAGTTAAAAGCGGCGGTTGTACAATGATATTTGTTGTATTTTTGGCCAGAAATTCACTTGCTATGATAGCTTTGTGAGATGGTGCTTTTTGTAGCGAAAAATCTATAACTTGCCTTTCCACAATTTTGTTATTTTCGACAAATTTTCTCTCTAGGGTTGCATAATAACGCCCAGGAAATATTCTTTACTAGTCATCGGATCTTCTGGCAAAAATTCAGACTGCAAAATGCCTTGATAATAAAAAAAAATGTCAACATTTTCCTGACTTTTGATAGATTTTATTGCGATTTTTTTTCTGTTTAGTTGGAGGGCCACAAATGTTCTCTCTGTAAGGCTGGATTAATTCCAGATAATATTCGTTGCTAATCTTCTGTTCCTCTGCCAAAAATTCGGATTGTACAATGCCTTGATAATCAAGTCAATATTTTCTTGACTTTCGATAGACTTTATTGTGATTTTTTTTTTCTGTTCAAGCTTAGTTGTAGAGCTACATTCCAAGGCTTGTTGAGCGATTTGCACGTCAAATTCTTAGCTCATGTCTCGTCATCAGTTAAAATGTGTTTTATGGATTTGGGGTTTGCTAGAACGAGCATTCCTTGGCTGACCTCTATGCGATAAACTTTGAAAGTTGAATAAAGTTTAAATCTTTCGGAACTAGTAGAGCGGCAACACGTTTCATATCCATACAATATTGTGATAGTATACGAATTGATCCGTGAAATACAGAAAGTTCAGCGATTATCTCTCTCAAGTTTATATAATTTAATTTACGGTCAGAAATTCCTTCATCTTATTGATGTTAACGTTAGTGAAAGCTGATGGGAAAGAAAAAAATGGTAGATTAGATGTTGATCAAAATATTGTCCATCGCTAGCCATTGGCTGTTCTCATCCTTCTAGCAGTGCACGAAAACTGTATGAATAAAAATTTTCATCTTTTTAGGTTACACAAGAATTTATCAAATTTCTGGTTTCCTTATATGACATTTGAGCTGCTGTCACCTCGATATGACTGACGACCACTTCGAATGCTCAGACACGCCAAGTGCTCAATCAATTGTGAGAAGTGATAATTTGAACAGGTACGGCAAATGAGATAGAACATCCTGAATGAAGGTTTCCAAGTAGGATTTGGGGGTCTCTGTATCAAGTAGATGAGCATTACCATGCGATGGAATAATATTGTCGCGTTTTGAGCTGTAACGGGCGCATTTTTCCTTGAGTGGATGACTCAGTCTTATCAATTGTGTTTGATAGAGAGCTTTAACAATGGTTTCGTTCTGTTTGAACAATTTATAATGCACGGCATTAAGTTGATCCTACCAAAACCACATAACTTGCATATTTTCCATGATTTTCTTTTCCTTGGTTTGGCGGCTCCATTTGTCATTTCTATCGACTATACGATGCAAAAAACCGTTTTGCAAAGCCATTTTACATTCAACATTCAAAATTTTTTATGCATCAGTTCATATGGAACAAAATGTCTCCTTTTTGGATTATTTCCAACGATTTTAGACGATGTGAGGTTACTTGCTGAGTCACTCAGCATCTTTCATCTTTCAATAACTTATTTGTGTTCTTAAGATGACATTCAACAAGCATTCTTTTCCCAAAAATAGGCATTCTTTGAAGGATAGCAGCCATTTGAGAAATACGTTTGAAAAGATAGATAAATAGTTTGCATTGGGGAAAGTTTCTTCTTAAGCATTCTATCAGAACGGTGTTACTATAATTTGCCCTTAGTGTTTTCATAATTTCTGAATTCAATATATAGGGTGAGTTTTTAAACGTAGTTTTTTTTTTTTTTAAATCGAATAAAATACTCAAATTTGCATCATATATTAAAATTTTTTATAGCAATCGATAAATTGGTTTTTGCCATTGAATTTTTAAAGATAATTTCATCTAAATGTTGTCCGTGGCTCCGTCTCAAAATGTCCATTTGGAAGGTCCAATTTCTCGTCATTTTTTCGAGCATTTCGTCTGTCTGTATTCCACGAATAACGCGTGTTATGTTATCCTGTAAGGCTACAACAGTGATCGGCTTGTCCACATAGACTAACAACTTGAAATAACCCCACAAGAAATAATCAAGAGGCGTTAAATCACAAGATCTTGGGGGCCAACTCATAGGGACAATTCGAGAAATAAGCTGCTTACCAAATTCATCCACAAACATATCCATTGTTTCACGAGCAGTGTTGAATGTTGCATCGTCCTGATGAGACCACATGTCAACCAAATTCAACTCAGCCAATTGGGGCAAAAAAATATCGCGTATCATGGCTCGATATCGCCGTTGACGATAACGTTTCTTTCACGGTCGTCTTTCAAGAAAAATGGACCGATGATGCGACCAGCCCATAAACCACATCAGACTGTCGTTTTTTCGGGATGCATCGGTAATTCATGTATGGCATGTGGCTGTTCATCACTCCAGATGCGACAGTTTTGCTTGTGTACGTATCCGTTCAGCAAAAATGATCTTCATCCCTGAACACAATTTTTCGATTAAACAGCGGATTTTCATTGAGCTTTTGTAAGGCTCATTCACCAAAAATTAGACGTTGTGGTAGCTCATTCGGCTTCAATTCTTGCGTGAGTTAAATTCTATAGGCTTCGAAACCCAAATCGACGTGTAAAACTTTCCTTGTGGTAAAGTGGGACATGCCCAATCGCTGAGAATGGCTACGAATTGACATTTCACGATCGTCATTAACACTGGTCGCTATGCGAGTCGATGGTTTTATGTCTAATAAAGTAAATTTTGTGCGAAATTTGCAGATAACAGCACGAATTGTTGATTCAGCAGGTCGATTATGACGGCCATAAAATGGTCATATCAAACGATGCTCATTTGCCACAGAGCACGAATTTTGATAATAAATTTCAACGATTTGCAATCGTTGCTCGTTCGTTAGTCTTTCCATGATGAAAAGGCAGAGTATACTGTACATTTTTCACTTTGACAGATAACATTTGGACGCCATTACCAACCAGTGCTGCCAATCTAAAAAACTTAAATCTTAAAAAATCGCCCTATATATGTAAGCATGAATTAATTCATCTTTTATTGTATTCCTCAGAACTTATGCCTCAGAACCCATATTATTATTATTATTATTAATGTACTTGTAAATAGCAGTATTTAGCAGCAATAGAATCTTAAAATAACACATGTAGTTCGACACACGATATTTTGGCAATTAATATGCTGTTTTTATTTTATTTCTAGATTTCTTGTCCCCTCATTAATTCCTAATTCAAATTATCTTTAATATTCAATAAGCATCTCATTCGTATCGACATTTCAGTTGTATTTCGATCATCAACTTTTTCCTTTTATCACGATTTCTAATCATGTTCATCTTGTTTCAGTCTGCTATCTTTCCAATGCAGTTATTCATTTATTTATTTATTGTTTTTTATTTTATTGCCTCCCGCCCTTGCGTTTGTCTCTCCACAACACAATATTATATTTCAAATATTTTTTTTTCTGTTGCATTTGATATGAAGGAGAATTGCTATAAATTAACAGATATTTATGATTTAACAAACTGTCTTTATTGTTGTCACCGATCTAACGAATCTATAAGAACTTTCATTGACGTTATTTAACGAGTTTTTTACTCGTCATATACATTTTTACCGCTTTATCAGCATCATCTCATCTCATTTTTGGATAATAAAAATGTAATTAATTAATATTTTATAGACAATTTGTGGTCACACACACACAAACACACACATACACACACACCATAATGAAGGAGACACGTTATGTTTAGTGGGACATATCATTATCATCATCGTCACTGCAGCTCCATCATCCACCATCCACCGTCTACCGTTTAGGCATCAGCCTCATCAACAATTCGTATTATAAATTCTGTGGCCTAAAATGAGAGTTCGGACCGAAAACGAGCTTCTTGTTTATGGCTCTAATTCCACCCCAAAGACTATTGTTCACGAAATATTTAAAATTAAAACAATTTGAGGATTTATTTGCTTTTGAGGAATTTCTGGTGATGATATCATATCATAGCAACATCAAAATCAAACTGCGGCGTGTGAGTTCGCACAGCAGGTGCTTTGCATCGATATTAATAGAATATGCAAATTCGAAAGCCACACACACATAATTCCAAGAGTCCGAACAAAATGTATGGAATTAATTTTGAATTTTTGTGTTGTATTCATGATCTTTGACATATAAAATGTATTAGAGAGATAAGTCAGCATAATCAAAATGAAATAATGCTACCTGAAGCGAATAATGTTGTTTTGCAACAAAGTATGTCGTATAATTCCAATGACAGTTTATCTTGGTAGATGTCAATTTATTTGTTCTAGAAATGGCAAAATGCTTTGTATAAACAACTGTAGCTTTTAGATCTTAGATATGAAAACAGCTTAATTTACGAGTCCAACTTGACCTAGTATGACTTTAAAGTCCTGGAGCCACAGTCAGCAGTCAACTTGAACTCCAAGCAAATCGATAGGGCCCATCAGATGCCCTCAGATTCTCTCATACATCAGGAAAGAAGCCCGATTAGTTGAGTCTACTAAAGACTTAAAATCTATGTTCGAAATCATCATTAATCAGTGACGATTCAACTTCATTGAGTCTAAAAGTAGAATGCTGGCAATGTAAGAAACTGTCCTAAATACAGGGTGGCGCAATAGAACGCCCATATTGCATCATCTTTTTTTGCGGGGTAGAAGAGGCGCGGGGGGGGGGGGGGGGGGGACATCGTTGGGGGGGCGGGCTCATGGAGTTTTAGTCGCTATGAATCACTTCGACGGGAAGCGTCGCGCATTTTGCGTGCGCGCATTTTACGAGAACTCTCGTTCATATATTGCTACTAGGCGACTATATTGAGCTGAATATGGACTACGGCGAATTAGTGAAGCTCCGAGTGCTAATTTAATTAAAATATAGGTAAAGCGTTTTGAAGAGACCGGTTCAATATTTTAACATTTAAACCACAAGCAAATGGTCGCCCAAGAACATCTAGGACCGAAGACAATGTTGAGAGAGTTATGGAGTCAGTACAAGGAAATCCACAAATGTCGACTCGCAAGAGATCGTCTGTCTTACAATTATCGCGACGAAGTTTGCAACGAATTTTAACATTGGATCTTAAACTGCATCCATATAAGCTGCGATTAACACAAGAATTGAAAGAGTCTGACTTCATAGCAAGGCTCGCATTTGCTAATGAAATGCTTAATCGATTTTCCAATTTTGACAATATCCTTTTCTTTGATGAGACTCATTTCCTTATAAATGGGTTCGTAAACCGTCAAAATTGTCGTTACTGGAACAGTGAAAATCCCAAAATCAAACACCAGAAACAATTGCATAGTCCTAAAGTGACAGTATGGACAGCAATCTCTGGCAGAGGAATAATTGGTCCTTTTTTCTTCGAAAATGCGCGGGGCCAAAACGTCACGGTTAATACGGAACGCTATGTT
>JAHXMU010000658.1:2292006-2348881 GCA_019455685.1 Philornis downsi | reverse complement strand
ATTTTGATACTACCGCAATTGTCAGCCCTTTCTTCGCAGCCAGGAGATACCAAATTCATTATGCTAGTATGGAACGTAATCCTCATTGGCGGAGATGAGGCCTATCTTACCACCTCTACCTACTCTATGGGTCTATAGCAGCCGGTTGCAATGCAACTCCATATTCGAGCACAAAGTCCGTATCAGCGATTTTGGGTACCAACCATGATCCGCGTGATGCTCTCCCACCAGGGGTCCTACACCAAATGATCAAGCGGGAACTCAGTCCCGGAGCCTCCTGATCCCCACGCTACCGGCCAAACTCACCGGTTGGAGCTGCGTAGCAAAGCAAATAGCAAAGCGGGATCTCAGTCTCGGAGCCTCCTGATCCCCACGCTACCGGCCAAACTCACCGGTTGGAGCTGCTAAGCAAATAGCAAAGCTACTACCAAGTCGTGATTTATACACCATACTTCACGGGATTGGTCGCTCTGTGACAAAAGAGTACAGCCTGGACATTTTTACATACCTGCCGGCACGGAGACCCCAGGCAGATGGAACGGTCGATGCTACATTCCTAGAATGCAATACTCTCACCGGTGGAAGACGGGGAAAACTCTAAACCCTTACCGTTTGGCGACGGTGAATGGCAACTATGACATATAGACAAAGCAAAATCCCATGCCTGTCTGTACTCCCCGATACAGTTGGGAGGGTACATACCTGCAATCATGGAGACTCCAGGCAGATGTAACGGTCGATACTGCATTGCTAGAATGCAATACTCTCACCGGTGGGAGACGGGGAAAACTCTAAACCCTTACCGTTCGGCGACGGTGAATGGCAACCATGACATATAGACAAAGCAAAATCCCATGCCTGTCTGTACTCCCCGATACAGATGGCAGGGTACGAACCCGAGACCTGCCAGTGTGTATCCCTATCACCCCGGGTACCAGACAAAGCCTTTGGTCAAACTCTGTAGCTAACCTACTCCCAGTTTCAATCACTCGCGGTCCAGCGACTGGTGCCCCTGCACTCGGCTGCACTCAGCTGCCGACTATCAAGCTGAACGGGATTGGGAGGTCAGCATGATCCCAACAGTCTCGCAGTCCATCAATCCTCAGATCAGACTGCCTTGGAAAGGTCAGTGTTATTTTAGGCCAACAGATGAATGAAAATATTTTGGCTGGTAGTGCTACATTAGTTTTTTTTTTTTTTTTTGTTTTCTAGACACGAAAATCGGGATAAAAGTTTTCTTTAAGAGCAATTTAAAAATTTATAGAGTCCTCTCTATATATTGTTGTCTGTGTAGAGTATCTTGTAGCCTTTAATATCTTTCGCCTAGTGGCGTTTGCAATTTGTCAGGGGTTTGTAATTACTTGACATAAGTTTTTATCTAACAATCAAAAAAAAAAAAAAAGAAAAATTCGAATATTATTATACATATAATATTAAAATTGCTACAAAATGATTGCTGTTCTTCTTGTTGTTATTTTATTGGTTGTCGTATTGACTGAAAGTTGTGTTACGGTAAAGGAGCAAGTTTATGTCGCCTTAAAGGTATAAACGTCGCATAAGTCAGTCTTAGCCTCATTTTGTTAACGCTAAAGCTGTCAGTGCAAAAGTTAAAAGCAACAAAAATAATAACCACAACAAACATATTTAAGGCATCACCACCACAGCACACTCTTACCCTAAAATAACCACAACGGCAACAACAACAACAGCAATTAAAGAAGAAATAAAACCTAAATAAGTAGACATTGGACGGTGCAGTACCTACACGGTGATGCTACGATGGACGAAGTAGCAAAATACCCTACAACCCAGACACACAACTGACAACAGTGAGAAGGATTACAAGTTAAATTTAATACCTAAAATAATAAGATGAACAACAGTATATACGAGTACATGTGCGTACATGTGAGTTCATTAAGATAAAAATAATGAAATAAAACACGCTGTACAATAGCAACAAAAAGGAAGCAACAGCAGCACAAAACGACAAATCCATCCAACAAAAGTTTATTAAAATGAAACATGAGCACTGTCAACCAGCAACACTACGAGATTCACACCATTGGGGATTTGTTAGCAAGGCTACAACGAGGTTGATATGTTAAGGGCAAGATAAGTTGCATTAATAGCATAAGATTTGAATTCTAATTACAATACAAATTTTACTATTTCTTTGCATCGCATGTAAGGGGTCCATCCGCACAACATGACTCAGTCAACGCAATGACTGTATATTAATGCGTTTGACCACGCCAATGTCGCTCATTATAGCTGGTTATCCATTTAGTGGTTTGAAAACCGCAGATCTGGCAAGGCTTTCAGTTGTTAAATACCTATCATCTGAAGTGTTACATATTTAGTGAAAGATTTGCCATTTACGAATATGGGTCGTTTAACAATCGAAGAATGCGTAAAAATAGTTAAAATTTACTACAAAAGTGGTGATTCATATGTGGGCACTATTCGTGCATTACGGGGTGATTATGGTCGTCATAATTGACCTGCTGTGCAAGGAATTGTAAGGAAATTTGTTGCGGGTGGAAGCGTTACAGATGTGATCAGGCCAGCGCATCATCGCAATGTACGCACTGTTAGTGAAAGTGTGGCGGATGATGCGAATTTGATTTCAGAGCGTAATGGCTGTGTGAGTGACATTTTTTAGGCTGCAATTGGAATTTATGAACTGGACGGTATACGAGGTGTGTTCAAAAAACCAGGTGAATTTTCAAATTTCGCGGGCTGCGTACATTCGACTTTCGAGTATTATTTCTATTTTTGGTACACTCGTCTCGAAGATATGTTGACGGTTTTATCCATATAGAATGTTTACTTTGTTTGTAAGAGGCATAAATAAGGTAAGTGTTTTGCGTGTTTGGCGATTTTCTGCTATCGAAAAAAATGGATCAAAGAAGTTTCATCAAATTTTGTGTAAAAAATATAATTAATTGCTCAAAAATCACTTTAAATGTTAGCAGTGGAATACGGTGATAGTACTCTGAGTCAAAAAAAAAAAAAAAATGTTTACAAGTGGTACAAGTTTTACACAGCATGTTGAAAAAAATGTGAATAACGACGCTCTCTCTGGATGCCCCAGCACATCAACAACCGATGAAAATGTTGAGAAAATGAATAAAATTGTTATGGAGAATCATCAAATCACAATTAGAGAAGTTGCTGAGGATGTCGGCATATCGGTTGGCTCATGCCATGCAATCTTTTCGGAAATATTGGGATAAAGCGTGTGGAAGCGAAGTTAGTTCCAAAATTGCTGAATTTTGACCAAAAACGTCGCATGACGTCGCATCGCTCAAGAATTGTTGAATGACGTCAACGATGACCCAGATTTCCTTAAAAGGGTATATGGTTATGATATCGAAACCAAAGCCCAATCGTCCCAATAGAAGAGTCCAAGAGAGCCAAGACCAAAAAAAGCACGTCAAGTTCGATCAAATGTCAAGTTTTTGCTCACTGCTTTCTTCGATTACCATGGCGTATTACATCAGGAATTCTTACCACAAGGCAGCGTACGGTAAATAAGAAGTATTACCTTGAAGTTATGCTCCGTTTGCGTGAAGCAATACGAAAAAAACGCCAGAAATTGTGGAAAAATTCATGGCTTTTACAACGTGATAATGCACCTGCTTACTCATCTTTGCTTGTGAGAGATTATTTGGCCAAAAGCAACACCGTTATCATGCCTCAGCCATCGTATTCTCCAGATTTGGCCCCTGTGACTTTGTCCTGCTTCCAAGATTGAATAGACCCATGAAAGGACGGTGTTTTACGACGATTGAGGAGATAAAAACCGAATCGCTGAGAAAGCTCAAGGACATGCCAAAATGTTCATATCAGAACTGCTTCGAGGATTGGAAAAAATGCTGGCACAAGTGTATTATATCTGAGGGACCTACTTTGAAGGAGATAAAATAGAAATTGATGAATAAATAAATATCTTTTGAGAAAAATGAAAATTCACCTTTTTTTTGAACACACCTCGTATATGATTTCAACAAGATGTGCCACACAACACGGCTAATTTTAGATTTATTGCATGAGAAGTTTCCAGAAAGCGTAATTGCACGTTTTGGCGACGTCAATTTGCCACCAAATTTATGCGATTTGAATCCAGAGGCAGTCATTTAAATAAAATGTATTTCTTACGTAATTTCAAGGTTCAGGCATTATAAAGAAATAAAAGTTTAGTCGAAATCATTGCGTTATGTGTGTTTTATTTAACTCTACTTTTGAAACCGCAAAATGGCTAATTCAGTACTTATATGTAAAACTTTCTGCTTTGAAACGTTCAGCAGACTGAACTGAAACTGCCGAATCTTTTTTTCGGTTTAATTTAGCTTCGGCGACGATGTCTGCATTTTATACTACCGACAGGAGTTTTCATCTATGAGTAAACAATTTATTTTTGTGCATTTTCGATGAAAAGTCATTTTTATGTCCTGTCTTAAAGGGTAATTGCGAAAGTAAAATAAACAGTATATTTCTCCATAAATGGGGATAACATTTTGAGATTTACGATAACCTTTTATTACTAAATTGATAATTTAGTTAGCTAAATGTGCCCCCAATTTTTTTAAATCTGTCTAATTTTAATGAAGCCTTTTTAATCCATATTGATTTTCTCTTCTTTTCGATTACTAATACGTAAGTTTCAAGTCTATTTGAATTTAATTTTTTTTTTCACTTCTTTTTTCAGATTCATCAAGCAACAAATACGGCAGGTAATTTCGCAAAATATTAATTTTTTTTTTTTATATTGTGATCGTCATGAAGCATGATGTTTAAAACACGCGACTACTATGGAGATGGTCGAAACGTTGTAGGTTTCGTTGAGTGAGTTTAAAAATAGAATGCATGTAAGCTCACCAAATGTGAAAAGCTCTTCTATATCTCATTCATCTTTGTCACTGATGATCTTTTACATATTTTGTCTAAATCTTTTTAGTAAAACTTCGCCGAACTGATTTCAGATGTCAATTTAGGTTATCGAATTATTCTTCAAATCCGAAAATTCTTTTATAAATTGTTAATAATATTCTTTCTCATAACTTCACATTATGACATTGTATCATTTTTATAAATCTAGTGAAATTTGAGTCCATAGATTGAATTAAGGAGGCTTAATTAATTAAGTAATTAGGACAATGAGCCCATATTTTGGGTTCCAGTACCTCACTTAGGTGACTTTCACTATCACAGATTACAGTTCCTTTTCACACTCATTTCATTTCGCTCGATAAATCATAGATGTATGAATCTTTTCATAAAAATACTCGTCGACGCCGTCGAATGATGTTTCAAACACTGATATTGTTGAACACAGTTAATCCCCTTCACTGAATTATGTGAATTACAATGAATTTTCTAGGAATTATATTGCATTACATTGAACCGAATGGAATTGAACTGAATCAAATAAAATTACATTGAATCAAATTGAATTATATTCGATTGGGTTGAATGAATTGAATCATATCGAATTGCATTGAATCAAATTGAATAATAGCCAATTACATTGAATTACACTGTAATTCAACATTGAATCAAATTGAATTACGTTGCATGAAATTGAATTATGTGGAATTGAACTTAATTAAATAAAATTACATTGAATTACATTGAACCAAATTGAATTATATTGAATTGGGTTGAATGAATTGAATCATATCGAATTGAATTGAATCAAATTGAATTATATCGAATTATATTGAAATACACTGTAACTCAACATTGAATCAATTTGAATTATATTGAATTGTATTCAACCAAATTGAATAATATGGAAATGAACGGTATCAAATTGAATTGTATTGAACTACATTGAATCAAATCGAATTATATTGAATTGCATTGAATTACACTGCAATTCAACATTGAATCAAATTGAATTATATTGAATTACATTGAATGAAATTGAATTATATGGAATTGAACTAAATCAAATTGAATTATATTGAATTACATTGAATCAAATTGAATTATATTAAATTGCATTGAATTACACTGTAATTTAACATTAAATCAAATTGAATTATATCGAATTGCATTGAAATACACTGTAATTCCACATTGAATCAAATTGAATTATATTAAATTGCATTGAACGAAATTGAATTATTTGGAATTGAATTCAATCGAATAGAAATACATTGAATTGCATCGAATCAAATTGAATTATATCGAATTGCGTTGAACCAAATTGAATAATATGGAATTGAACTGAATCAAATAGAATTATATTGAATTACATTGAATCAAATTGAATTATATTGAATTGCATTGAAATGCACTGTAATTCAACATTAAATCAAATTGAATTATATTGAATTGCATTGAATGAAATTGCATTATATGGAATTAAATTGAATCAAATAGAATTATATTGAATTTTCGTTGAATCAAATTGAATTATATCGAATTACACTGTAATTCAACATTAAAACAAATTGAATTATATTGAATTGCATTGAACCAAATTGAATTGTACGTAATTGAATTGGATCAAATTGAATTATATTAAATTACATTGAATAAAATTGAATTATAGTGAATCAAGTTGAATTATATCGAATTACATTGAATTACACTGGATTACATTGCACTGCTTTGTATCAAACAACTTTTAAATATTTGGCATAAATTGTAAAAATAGAATTGTAGAATTGAAGCCTACCACAACGTCTAATTTTTGGTGAATGGGCCTTACAAAAGCTCAATGAAAATCCGCTGTTTTATCGAAAAATTGTGTTCAGCGATGAGGCCCATTTCTTGCTGAACGGATAGCTACACAAGCAAAACTGTCGTATCTGGAGTGATGAACAGCCACATGCCATACATGAATTACCGATGCATCTCGAAAAAACGACAGTCTAGTGTGGTTTATGGGTTGGTGGCATCATCGGTCCATTTTTCTTCAAAGACGACCGTGGAAGAAACGTTACCGTCAACGGCGAACGATATCGAGCCATGAAAAGTTATTTTTTTTTCCTAATTGGCTGAGTTAAACTTGGTTGACATCAAGTGGTGATGATGACTTGGTTGACTGATGTGTTTCCATCATCAGGACGGTGCAACATGCCACACTGCTCGTGAAACAATGGATATGTTGAGGGAAAAATTGGGTGAGCAGCTTATCTCTCGACGTGGACCTGTGAGTTGGCCCCTAAAATCTGGCGATTTAACGCTTCTTGATTATTTCTTGTGGGGTTATGCCAAGTCGTTAGCCTATGTGGACAAGCCGAACACTATTGAAGTTTTACAGGATGACATAACACGCGTTATCCGTGGAATACACGCGTTATTAGTGGAAGTAAGAAAGTGACGACAAATTGGACCTTCCGAATGAACATTTTGAGACGGAGCCGCAGACAACCAATCCAATTTATCGATTCCAATAAAAAATTTTAATAATGATGCAGATTTGAGTGTTTTATTCGATTTAAAAAAAAAAACTACGATTAAAAAATCACCCTATACCTGCATCTGTAAAGGTTAAAGTGTAAATAAAGTGTTATTTATTTAGTGGAAGCTTTGCCATTTACGGATATGGATCGTTTAATAACCGAAGAACGCGTAGAAATAGCTAAAACTTACTACAAAAGGGGTGATTCAAATGTGGTCTTTCAATCGGACAACATTTTTTGCAGCGATGAAGCTTATTGGACCGTTTATTTTTGAAAATGACGCTGGAGGAACCTCAAAAGGATGAAGCTCATTGGACCGCATTTGTTTGAAAATGACGCTGGGGTAACCTTAAGAGGATGAAGCTCATTGGACCGTATTTTTTTGAAAATAATGGTGGGGGAAGCTTAAAAGGATGAAACTCATTGAACCGTATATTTTTGAAAATGACGCTAGAGGAACCTCAAAAGGATGAAGCTCATTGGACCGCATTTGTTTGAAAATGACGCTGGGGGAACCTTAAGAGGATGAAGCTCATTGGACCGTATTTTTTTTTTTTTTTTTTTTTTTTTTTTTTTTTTTTTTTTTGAAAATAATGCTGGGGGAACCTCAAAAAGATCCACTGCTGCAACCAATCCAGAGGCGATGATTTAAATTACATTATATTTCATACATAATGGCAGAGTCCAAGCATTGTAATGAAATAAAAATTTCATCGAAATCATTGCTTTATGTGTGTTTTATTTAACTCTACTTTTGAAACCGCAAACGAAATAAATGTTACCTGAAACCGAGATCTTTATTTTGATTTTGAATAAATTTAGCGAACGGGTCACCAAGTCATTTATCTGACAAATCGTAATAAACTTTCAAATTTATGCCAAATTAATATACCATCTACCTCTAATTTATAAAACCCCAAAATCTACCAACAACACATGCTAAACTTTTATAAAAACAACGTTTATGTATGTTGATCTTTTTTCTTGTACTTCTTTTATTTTTGCTAAGGTTTCCACAACAACTTTTCTTACAATTTCAATTTTTTCCCGTTCACGTTGCAGTGTTGAGTATTTTGAACGGAACATTAAGCTTAAATCATAAAGCTGTTAACTGCAAAATGTTTGTCTGGCTGGTTGGTTGCCTGGCCTGGCTGGCGTTGTCTGATCAGCCAGTCTGCTTCCCAGCTCTTGTGGTTGTTTGCCTTCTACTGTGACTGCTGCTGCTGCTGTTGTTGTTGTTGTTGTCGTTGTCGTAGACGTATGATTGTTGTGGAGTCTTTAAGTCTGCTATTGCCAGCCCAAGTGTTTGCTACAAGTATGAATTTTGCGTTGTTTTTTTTTTTTTGCTTTATTGCTGCCGTAGTGTGGTTGTCTTTTTAATTTTAATGTTAAAAATTGTTAAAATAAAAACATGCTCGGTAATTTTGCAAAATGTTGTTGCAGATTTTTTTCGGAGGGAATTAAACTTCTTGTTTTGTTTTTTTCCTTTGTACTCCTCGTACACTTTTCTGTTTGATCATTCATGACTTTTGACTTTGTTATTAAACGTTGAATGAACCGCAACAATAAAACAATGTCTTTTTCGGCATGAGAATTTTTTGAATTGCAATTTTTTAGTTTTGTTATTTTATTTTGGCATTGAAGTGGATGAGAAGGTAGAAATTTTTTGACATTTAGTAATTTTTTGTATATTATTTTGCTTTTATGACGGTGCAATTAAATAATAATAAAAAAATAACTACAAAACATTTTCAGTTGACTTTAAAATTTTTTTGTTAGATAACTTACTATGCATGAGGTCAATGGTCTGACCTATAAAAAAATGTTCATATCCTAATTAATGTTACTTCTTCACAGTGACAACATTTCGAAAAGTTTCTTACAGCGTGCTGTTAAGACAAATTTAGAGCTTCCATACCGGTATTATACAGTAACTTGCTAGTTATCCTAAAGGGTGATTTTTTAGCAACTTTAGTTTTGGCAACACTGTTTTTGACAGCTCAGCTGTTTTCGTGTAACATTTTACTGTTAAATACGCTCAGTTTGGTCGGTTTGGATCTATAATTTATCCGTGAATCGACTTACAGACGAACAACGCTTGCAAATTACACTAGCCAACAAGGTTTTGGACTAGAGCAACCAAATATCATTCCTAGAGTAATTTGGTGGGCTGAATTCGCACGTCAGGTTTTCGATTCGTTTTTATTCGTTTTTTACATAAAAAATTATTAGTTTTTTTTCTAAAATTAATGAATTTTCAAAAGTGAATGCTTTTATTTGAACGTCGTTTGTATTTTGTTGGTTCGGTTTCACATATTAAAGTCCAGCAATAGTGTCGCAGCCTGATTTTGTCCCAAATTCCTTCATAATTTCTTCCAATTTTCATTAAATCTTGGTGAGCACGCTCCTCTAGTTCGTCGCTCACCGCACCTAGGTTTCGTGGAAAAAAACCTAAATGCGAATGAAGAAAATGCATTTTGAGTGACATTCGTGCACCTAATTTGTGATAATTTTCAATAATTCAGTAACAAATTTTCTGCAGTTTTCACTCTTATTGTTTCCAAGAAAACTGTTTACGATGCTCTTGAAAGATTTCCAGGCTGCACATTCTTTCTCCAATAAACATTATGAAAAATTGTCATCATTCAATAGCTTTCTGATCTAAGGGCCAACAAATATGCCTTCTTTGATTTTGGCATATGAAATTTTAGGAAGAACCGCTAATAAATATTTAAATGCTGCACCATCTTTCTCCAGAGCCTTGACAAAGTTCGTAAAAAGGGCCAATTTAATGTACTGCGGCAGAAGAAAAACGCCATTTGGATCAATTAATGATTTATTTGAAATATTTTGTTTCCCTGGTAAATACTTTCTTTTTGGTCACTTTGTTCCGAAGTAATGATGGCAAAGAAAACAACAATATTTTGTGAAACCTCCTTGCATATCAGTCAACTAACCAATGACCAGAAACAGATTAATTTACAATTATTTACGATCGTCTATACTACCTATATATATGTATACAAAGGAATTGAAATCACACACCTTAAGGTCACATTAAATCTTCCACTTATTATCGTTATATTTGAGTAATGTCAAAATTTCAGTCATTGATTCGTAATTTTCCTTTATATTAATGGCATGAACAATTGCTAGGGGTGGTTTTTCATTTCCTTTATGCAAAACAAGAAACTTTAAACTGTATTTAGAGCCATCAATAAATAATCTCCATTCAGTTTTGCTATATGGATGGTTCATTTTTTGAAACAAACCATCAACATCAGTACAGTTTAGAATAGAGTGTTTCTTTTCAAAATATGCAAACAATTCCAAGCTTCTATCCCTATAGATTGTTACTTTTGTCCCAACAGTAAGATGTTTCTACTGCTGCATGCGTGAAGCTAAAAATTCTGCGTCTTGCTTCGTTAAACATAAATCGCGAATTAGAACATTCATCTCAGCTTGAGTCACTAAATGGCGTTCATCATCAGCCTGATACAAACTACCACTGCTAGTGAAAGAGGTTTCGGACTCACTGTTGATAACACTGCAGAATATCTGGAGAATATGGCGGATGTGGTAAGAATTCCCATTTCAGCGTTTTTGTGGGTTTCAACGGGCTTGGGCACATGAGGCCGAACGTTGTCATGCTGAAGAATCACTTTTTTGTGCCCCTCTCGTAATAAATAACGCCGACCTGGTCCCACCAAATACAGAGCATAACCTTCGTAGCGTGAATATTCGGCCGAGCTTCCATGACAGTCTTTGGATTGCTGTAATGAATCTATATCTCATCTCTCTTTACAATACGATGAAGCAAACCCTTCCTTTTTTGTCGCAGAAGCGGTTGCTCACAGGCGAAAGAGATGCTCAACGTCCCTTGGCTTCAACTCATAAGGAACACAAGTTCCTTGCTTTTGAATCATTCCTAACGCATGCAATCACTTGGAAATGGCTTGGAGGATAACTCTTAATACTGAAGCAAGCTCTACCTGCATTTGACATGGATAACCATCAAGCAATGCTGTCAATTCAGTGTCTTCAAAGGTTTTTGGTCTTCCTTCACTCGAATGGTCGTCAACATCAAAATCATCGTCTTTACAGCGACGGAACCGATCTCGACACGTTGTTTCACTTAAAGCAGCAACTCCGTAAACGTCTTAAAGCTCTCGATGAAGTTCAGCTGTCGTTTTCTTCGATTGCCAGAAGAAAATCAATACTTCCCGCTTATGACGATTATTTGGCACAAAATCATACAAACAAAAGAATATGACGTTAAATGAAAGTCACTATTGTGTTGAGGCGGTATGTTTACTATATGCTAAGCTCATGACCTTTAGGTTATTGCTGAGTCGACTAACACTTATAGCTGGAGCCATCTATTGGCAAACAGCGGGAACTTAGTTGTGTATCTAATATAAAAAACAAAACCAATTCTACTGCATTCCGTAAATCAGAAATGGGAGAGCTTCTCACATCCAGTGATTTTACACGCATTCTATTTTTAGACAAACATAGGCGAACATATTTAATTTAATAAAATCACATTTTTAATTTTTAGTTAAACAAATAAGCAATGGATTGGTGGAGTATTTAACATAAACTAAAATGTTACATTGCTGGCGGTTCTCTTGGCTATTTTACAGAAAATCCAAAAATTTTTGCTATGTGAATTTTGCACTGAATAAGAAATGTTGTGTTCTACGAATGTTCTGAAAATATTGCCCAATAGAAGCTATATTCTATAGAAGCTATCCTTCTATTTACGGAAAATGTAACAAGTTATTTTTCTAGACTCCGAAGCAATTCGTAAAGTTTTTTGATATCTCATAAACTACAGTAAGTGTCGCCAGCTGTTAGCGAGCATGTTGACAAATATACATATTGCAAATATTCATATATTATGAAATTGTTATATAAAATGTTCAATTATTTATAAAAAGAAAAAAAAAAAAAAATACTGTTAGCAAAGCGCTTAGGCTTTTTTATACGCTACCAAATGTTCATTTAGAAAAGCAACTACTAAATCAAGTTCGTTGCTTAACTCTTTTGTTTTATTAACCACCGAACACATTCCCCAAACAATTTGTACAAAATTAAATAATAGCTATTTACAAAAAATGCATACGCTGATAATAAATTTTTTTTGCTTCACAATATCACAATTTATTTCGGAAAAAAATCTGAACAAAAATGTTAATGGTCTGTGGCGGCGGTATTGCGCATGCGCTTAATCTTTACTCCCCACACTATAAAGGCGATGTTCAGAGAAAAAGAGAGAGATAGAGAGAGAAAACAAAGCACGAGCTGCTGCTGCAACACCATTGCCAACAAAAGACAAACAAAAGCGATAAGTAGCATGCAACATGTTGCACAACACAGCGACAATGCAAACAAAAGAAGAAATAAAGCGTACAAAACACTGAGTTATTGTCAGTCGCTGGCACCCATGAATGTTCCTTTTTGTTTTTTTTTTTTTTGTTTTCGGTTCTGTTTTGTCTTTTGTAGTGAAATATATACACTCTTCTATAATTTGGAGTTAACTCCTCTAAAGTATACATCACTTGATGTTACAGCTCCCTCGTATAGGATCCCCCCTTCATGAATTCAGGGGAGATGTGTCAGTGTCAGTTGTCGTTTTTTTTTTTCTGAGCTGTAATTTATGTTAGTTGGCTTGAAATTTCTCACAGAAAACAAAAGAAATACCAAAAAAGCGTTTTTGAAAAGAATTTTAAAAGAGCTGACATTTTGCATTTCGAACGCATTCCTTTAGGGCGAATTATCGATTGGGGGGGCCTTTAAATAGTTGTTCTTTCTGTGGCTCATCATCGCAGGCAGCATCATATGCAGCCGCATCAGTGAGGTCATAGCATTTTCATGAGTTTGAATTGAATGATTTTATGTTGAGTCAAATGGTGGGCGCACCACCGTAAAACAGTGGGAGGAATTTATTTCATATAATACTTTTCACAATGGAAAATATGACTTTCTGCAGTATTAATGCCATGTTGATGTCTTATTTAAGATACTACATAATTATGTACTATATGCGCATTCGAATTATCATTTCAGAATATATAGGGTGATTTTTTAATCGTAGCTTTTTACAAATTAAATTAAATAGTCAAATTTGCATCATATATTAAAATTTCTTATTGGGATCGATAAATTGGTCTTTGGCATTTAATTTTTAAAAATAATTGCATGTAAACGTTGTCCGCGACTCCGTCTCACAATGTCCATTCGGGAGGTCCAATTTTTCATCACTTTTTCGAGCATTTCGGCCAGTATTCCACGAATAACGCGTGTTATGCTATCCTGTAAGGCTTCAATAGTGTTCAGCTTGTCCACATAGACTAACGACTTGACCTAACCGCACAAGAAATAATCAAGAGGCGTTAAATCGCAAGATCTTGGGGGTCAATTCCCAGGGCCAAATCGGGAGATAAGCTGCTCACCAAATTCATCCCTCAACATATCCATTGTTTCACGAGCAGTGTGGCATCTTGCATCGTCCCGATGAAGCCACATCAGTCAACCAAGTTCAACTCAGCTAATTGGGGCAAAAAAAACTCCTTGTGGTTGAGTAACACTTGCCGAATTGACATTTCACGATCGTCATTAACACTGATCGCTACGGCTGCAATATTTTCTTCGGTACGCACTCTACGCTTGCCAGTCGATGGTTTTATGCCCAACAAAGTAAATTTGGTGCGAAATTTGGAGATAACAGCACGAATTGTTGATTCAGCAGGTCGATTATGACGACCATGAAATGGTCCTATCAAACGATGCACATTTATCACAGAGCACGAATTTTGATAATAAATTTCAACGATTCGCAATCGTTGCTCGTTTGTTAGCCTTTCCATGATGAAAAGGCAGAGTATACTGTACACTTTTCACTTTTACAGATGACGTTTGGACGCCATTACCAACCAGTGCTGCCAACCTGAAAAACTTAAATCTTAAAAAATCAATCTATACATTCTGTCAAAACAAGTTTTGGGAATTGGTTAGTAAAACACAAAGTATTTCCTATTCCTTCAAATTCATCATATCGTCTTCAAAGTGCCAACGAATAGTTTAATCTGCAAAACATATTTCAGACGCATTTTCCGAAAAAGATCTTGAATTCTCATCACGAATTCTATTGTATATCTTCTATCGACTGAAATCGGTTACCTCGAAGTCGTAATTTGAGTTTAGCAAAGTGAAAAATGCAGCCACAGACAGGCCAGGTGAATTTGGTAGTTGTTCAGTGGCATTTTCTAAGTTTTCGGTCAGAAATTCTTTTACAATGATAGTCTATAAGCATAGTACGTAACAGGGGTGCTCCATCCAGTAATTTACCTTTCCAAACATCTATCTTTTTCGATGAATTTGTTTTTAAACGACACATGACGCTTAAATAAAGTTATCTTATTAACATCTGACAAAAATTTCATATGCAAAACTCTGCGATAATCAGGGAAAATTTTCCGTTTTACTGACTTTTGGTGTGACTGACTTTGATGTGAGTTTGTCGGTCTCGTCTCAGTGGGAAAGCGCCAATCCTGGTTGCCTGGTCTGCATGCTCAGCTCATAAATCCGTATTTCATCTTCACTTATAATGTCTTGCATTAATGTGGAGTCGTATTTGATTCACGTCATCATGTCTTCAGAGGCCTATACGCGATTGAGTCTTTGAAAGAATTTCAAGTTCTTAAGAAGTAGACGAGCGATTCTTACCCAAACAATTTTGTAAAATTGGAACGAATTGATTCGTAAAACACAGAAAATTCAGCAACTATTTCTTCAAAATTTATTTTCCAATTTTCGTTCACCGTTTTCATTTGCCATTTCCTTTACTTTATTGATGTTAACTGCAGCTGAAGAAGTTAGTGGATCATCAGAGTGAGCCTAATTTTGCACCACATCTCGACCAGTTTTGGATGCACCTTGCCAGTCATGTTCACGTGTTTCTGATAATGTTGATTTTTACCTGCTGTAGCAGTTTCAGTGGTTCAACATATGAAATTCTTTATTCGATATAGAAAGCACTTTCAGTGGGTCAACATAGGAAATCCTTTATTCGATATAAAAATCGCCATACACTCTTGAGTTGAACTGGCAAAGTTGAGCATCAACATGGTGATGAAAAGGGTTTTAGTATTCCCTTAAGGCAAGAATTTTGAATGATTAATTCCCGAAAGATTAAGGATTTCACATTTAGACTTTACACTTCAAAGCTTTTCAATAATGGTATCTGACAGCTCTTTTAGCAACAACCATTTCTATGTACGTAACTGTGCCCGATAGGTGTTTTCATAATGAAGTTGAAAGGACTAAAGGAGTTCATAGAGAGTTTGGACTTTTTTTTCTTTTTTCTCGGCTTGAAATCGGTCGCTATCAGAAGTGCAAAATGTCGCTCGTTATCCCAGAGAAATTCCAACATATTCTGCGTATCATGAATACCAACATTGACGGTAAACGGAAAGTTGGTATCGCAATGACTGCCATCAAGGGCGTAGGTCGCCGTTACTCCAACATTGTGTTGAAGAAGGCCGACATTGATCTGACCAAGCGTGCCGGTGAATGCACTGAGGAGGAGGTTGAAAAGGTTGTCACCATTATCTCCAATCCCTTGCACTACAAGGTCCCCAACTGGTTCTTGACAAAAGGACATCATTGATGGCAAATACAATCAATTGACCTCCTAAAATTTGAATTCCAAATTGCGTGACGATTTGGAACGTTTGAAGAAGATCCGCTCCCACCGTGGTCTTCGTTACTACTGGGGTCTCCGTGTCCGTGGTCAGCAAGCACACCAAGACTACCGGTCGTCGTGGTCGCACTGTCGGTGTATCCAAGAAGAAGTAAATTTTCTTTCAGCTCTTGGTTTTCATCGTATAATTGCTGTTGCATCTGCTGCCACCTCGTTGCCTGCTGTATTCTTTCTTTAAAATACCATCCATCGTATCTTTCCATCTTGATCCTTTGTTTTGTATGTCAGTGATTTATAAATTTCCTTGATCGGAAAACATGAAAAAAAAAAATGATTCGGTTCTGTTTTTTGTAGAGGCAAAAAAGTAAATATTGTTTGAACGATCAATTCCCCAAACATTTAGGCTATCAGATATAGACTTTGCACTCAAAGGATTTCGATAATGAGCTCGGACAACTCTTTTAGTAAGAACAATTTCTATGCACGTAACTGTGCCCGGTGGGTGTTTTCATAATGAAGTTGAAAGGACTGAAGGAGCTCATAGACAGTTTGGATTCACAATATTGCTTAAAGGATCAATTTCCCAAACATTTAGGCTTTCAAATTCAAACTTTGCTCTTCAAAGTTTTTCAATAATGACCTCGGACCGATATTTTAGTGAGAACAATTTCTATGTACGTAACTGTGCCCAATAGGAGTTTTCACAATGAAGTTGAAGGGACTGAAGGAGTTCATAGAGAGTTTGGATTCACAATATTGTTTGAAGGATCAATTTCCAAAACATTTAGGCTTTCAGATATAGACTTTGCACTCAAAGGATTTCAATAATGACCTCAGACAACTCTTTTAGTAAGAACAATTTCTATGCACGTAACTGTGCCCGATAGGCGATTTCATAATGAAGTTGAAAGGACTGAAGGAGTTCATAGAGAGTTTGGATTCACAATATTTTGTGGCAGATGGAAATGAATCAGAAAGAAAGCTCCCGATGGCATAAGGGCTCGTGCAGATTATCTTGGCCAGCTGTGTTTTGATGCAATCAACAACTTAGACAACTCAGTGTGCAGCTCAATCTTCTCATCTAATATATAATATAATGAATTGTAAAAGAACCACTTTGTCATCATTCATATTATTCGCTAAGCTGTGAGATAAAGAACTACTTATATAAATCCGATATATCCGATTCGGGGGACTTCAAATAGTTAAATATAAATTTCTATTATTTTGATTATTTTATTAACTTAACTCAATAATTGCATTATGAAAGTTTACACACTACTTGATATATTCAGATTTATTTCGCCAATAACTTTCATTTTGCTACCATTGTGCAATGCCACACACATGATTGGAACAGCTGCAACCTAAACCGTCATCAGCAACAACAATGACAATAACAACACCGGGAATAACAACAATAAAGAAACAAACAATCGTTTAAACAACATTTAATAGCTTGTGGAGTAGTACATGGAGTTTATTTAACATTGACACTGATGATCAAGAGCGGTCCCGCTTGTAGTTTGTGCCTTTATTCGGTTTCGGTTTCTGTTTCGAATTTCTCGTCGTTGGGAGTTTGCGTTTTACTTTTCTTTTATGGCTGTTGTTATTTGGCTTTGTCCCTCTGTGATTCGCGTTCGTTTCCATGAATATTTTTGTGTTTGTGAATGTTGTTCCTTTTGGTGGGAGGGGGGGATTCAGACTATTACAGTGTGTAAATGTTGTTGTAGATGATGTTGCTGCCGCATCTGGCAGTTGTAGATATTGCTGCTGACTATAGTAGTTGAGGATTTGGTCCACAATGAGGCAAGTCCTTTTGATATCCACACGCATTGTTAGTGTTGGTTTTTTTTTTGTCTTTGTGCACACATTTAAGCTTAATTCTGTGTGTATTTTCCTTAACTTGATTTTTTTTCTTGCTCCCCCTAAACTTTGGCAACAATGCAGTGCAGTTAATGGAGAAAAAATAGGCTCAAAACGCCAATGAAGTATCATCACCCCAGAAACATACCAGCGAAGTGAAAGACAGTGGTACAATTGTATGTTGTTATCTGTTTATTATAGGAATTTTTTGAAAAAAAATTCGGGATAAAGCAATAGTTTTGTGATTTATAAAAAACAATCATTCATATTTTAAATTCTACCAACCGTGGCGTGATGATTACTACCACGTGACCACCGTTCGCATAATTCCGGGTTCAACTCCCCGCGTACAGTTACCTATCACTGTTTAAGCGGTGGCCACCTCGATGTATCTGACGAACACTTCGAGTAGTCGAGCAATCAACAAGTTTTAGGAACTGCTGCTCAAACTGTAACGTTCCGAATAATCGTTAAATTGCAGGTCCTGTTGAGTGAGTCTAAAACTAAAGGGTGTCCCAACAAGAACGCAAGATTTAAATTTGGCGCCATTCGAAGTGTCATTGTTTGACATATGAACAATTTTTATTGTTTGCCAGTAGAAGGTACGAGGTTAGTGAAAATGGAGCGCTACACGAATGAACAACGCATTCTCATTGTGAAATTGTTTTACCAAAGTGGTGAAAGGTTTGCGACTACATTTCGCAAATTGCGATCAATTTTGGGTCACAATAATGCTCCAAAAGAGTAAACTTGAAAGAGATTAATTGATAAATTTTCCAAAACTGGGTCTGTTAGTGATGTAAAGACACAACAACGCGCCTTCGACCAGGTCGATCGATCGAAAATGTCGCAGCTGTACGTGATGATGTCGCTCAAACTCCATCCACCTCCATTCGACACCGAGCTCAACAAATTGGTGTCTCCAAATCCATTATGCACCGATTTTTGACAAAAGATTTGCATCTTCATGCATACAAAATTCAATTGACTCAGGAACAGAAGCCAGCTGACCATGAACAGCGAAGGAAGTTCGTTAATTGGGTATTGAAGAGACAACATGAAAATGCTGATTTTGTCGATAAAATCATCTTCAGTGACGACACCCATTTCCATCTTGATGGCTTCGTCAGAATTGTCGCATTTGGGGTGAGGGAAATCCTCCAGTGATTCACGAGAAGCAAATGCATCCACAACGTGTCCCTGTGTGGTGTGAATTTTGGGCTGGAGGAATCATTGGACCTTTTTTTATGAAAATGAGACATGTCAAGCGCAAACAGTCAATGGTGTTCGGTATCGTGAAATGCTAACCACTTTTTTCGTGCCTAGAATTGAAGAAATGAATGTGGAGGGCATGTGGTTTCAACAAGACGGCGCCACATGTCATACAGCCAGAGAAACAATTCAATTGCTGCATCAGTCATTTATGTCTTGCGTTCTTGTTGGGATACCCTTTATAATGCACATAAGCTCACTGATTGTGAGAAATTCTTCCACATCTAATTAATGGCAAGTAAGGGATTTTTAAATTTTAAAGACGCTGTGAGCAATATTCATGGATATACATTTCAAATCTGTTGAAGGTTAGCAGTTGCAGACATATGTATATATATATACATACATATATAGGTATATAGACGTTGGTTCTACCTGTCTTGTTATATATATATTATACATAAATGGCCAACTTTGCGCCATTAGTTTCTATCGTATTCCTGGAAATGAAATAGAGGACATACAAGCAATAATACTTCTTCAGTACTAATATGCAAACTACTCGAAGCAACCTTTACCAAATCCCTTTTTATTAATTTTTTTACTACGCCTTTTTGCCTTCCAAAATTCGACAAAATCAACATATCGTGCAAAAGTAAAATTGAATTTTTAACCTTTTCTTTTTTTATATGTTATTGTTTTAATGAAATTGAAATAAAATATCTATCTGCATAGAATTGAAAATACTTTTTCTTCCACCACATTTGTTTCTTAAGTCTATTTGTTTGGTATTTTATCTTATCAAGTGAGCTCAAGTACTGTTCCTCGTCCATGATTGGTGAGTCTTCTTTTTTTTCCTTCTCCTTTCAAATTGAGTTTATAATTTTTTTTTTTATATCTTAAAAATATTAAAAGGATTTTGTAAATGACATTTATGATTTGAAAGGAATTGGAATAATCTGCCTGTGTAGAATAGAAAATAATTTTTCTGTAACAAAGTTTGTTTCTTAAGTCTTTCATTTGATCATTTGATTCATTTGAGTTGATCTATTTCAGTAAACAATATGAGCCGAACCACTGTTGATATTCTACCTCAGTGAACAGTGTGAGTCAAACCACTGTTACTCGCCCATGGTTGGTGAGGCTTCATTTTTTGTTGTTTTTTTTTGTCTTCAACTAAATGTTTTGTCGGCTTGATTGTTATGGTTTGTTGTTGGTGATGTTGATGCTATTGCAGATGATGCTGCTGCCACTATTGCTGTTGACTGTTGTTAGTTGAATGTTGCAATGTAAATTCGTAAAACAATAAAGAAATAAATTACTTTCAATTCCAGATTTTGCAATTCACATTTAAGCGAACAACGACAACCAAACAGCCATACCGTCATTGCAAGAATCCTCGTCATCATTGGCAGTACACGAATGCGAACCACCACCAAGTGGATTCTTCCTCTGCAAATTTTGTTTTTTTTTTCGTGGGTTTCTTCTGGGAGAAACTTAAATACAAATAAAATAAAATGGATACAAAAAAATTTAACATCAACACGACAAAAAGCGCTGAAATCGTGGTTATGTTCAACGCTCAAAAAGAAGCACTTGTTTTCGTAAACGTTTTTAAATTGCTCTGTAGTAATACAAATAAAGTTTCCTTCGCTGCTGCTGCTGCTTATCTTTTATTTGGGCTGCATTGGAATCTCATTGTGTTGGGGAGGTAAAAATGGCGCTTTTGGTTGTGTTGCTCGTTCTGTATTTATTTTGCGGTTTTTTTCTTTTTTTTTTTTTGGGAAATTCTTGAGGTTTTTTCTTTTCCATTTCTTTTGGTGTGTGAATTCGGTTTTTTGTTGGTTCTTCACTGCTGTTGTTGCTGACATGAACTTTGTGCGCTTGAAATTGCAATTTTTAATGCAATTCGTGAGCGTGCCAACAATTCATCGCTTCATGATGCTGGTCCATGGGGCCAAGAATGGATGCACACACAATGCTTGCTGTATCAGAGGCAGTAGTAAATGGTCATGACTCTTTGAGGCCGACCATTACAATTGGCAGTGGTGGTGGTGGTGGTGGTGGTGGGGGCAGAGCTCGTGGTTGGGCTTAAGTACCATCTCATTCTTTCATACATTTGAATAGTTTGAACTGACTGGTGGGGATTCGCAGATTGTACTGTTTCTTGGTTGGCTGTTGGCCTCTTACGTTTTGGCAAATAAGGACCACCCTGAGTGTTAAGCTTTTGTAGCCGTTGGTCAGAAATGTTTTTATGTTTTCTTTGTGTGTAAATTTGATGTTTGCCTCTGGCCATATTTAATGTAACCAGTGCTGAAATTGAGAAATAACAACAATTGTAAGCTAGGAATTTTGTTAGTAATGGCATATGATGGATAAGGTTTTAATATATGTTAAGGCTGAGTGGTGCAGGAGTGTCTGTGTTGATCATCTCAAGGCTTTCAAATTAATGTAGTTGAAGTTAGTTAAATTGCTGAAAAATGTAGTTATTAATTATTTTGATTTTACTTTTGAAGTTTCTACTCTCTGCTCAGCCGCTAATTTTTGGATTATTCAAAAATCTCAATAATGTGACTAGTTTGTCTAGAATATCACTTAAAGGACCTGTATGCGAAAGTGGACCCAATTTCACAAACCACAGCACCAATTTTTGGATGGCAACTGGAATTGAAATTTGCATCTACTATAGTCTGGACATAAAGAAGAAATTCAAGCTTTTTCTGATCTTCTGAGCTCCTTCTTTATTTCACTACACCAAGTTTTCAGAGTGTTTTAATAGTCCGAGTCTTTCAAATCAAGTTTTAGTCATCCTCTTTTGGTCCATCCGCGGAGCATGACCCAGAAAACGCAATGACCGAGTCGATATCGTCATACAGCTTATGCAGCTCATGATTAATATGACGTCGATACTCTCTGTTATGGTTGATGAGTCCATGTATTTTACATGGTATTTTTTGTCTTTCAAATCAAGTTCTAGTCATCCTCTTTTGGTCCATCCGCAGAGCATGATCCAGAAAACGCAATCGCCGTAATATGATGCGCTTGGTCGAGTCGATGTTGCATACAGCTTATGCAATTCATGATTAATATGACGTCGATACTGACTGTTATGGTTGATGAGTCCATGTATTTTACAGGGTATTTTTCACCCGATGACTCCCATAATTGATTCATCCGCTTGTGTCACAATATTTTGCTCCCTACAAGGAATTGTGTAGGGTTAGTATTTGGGTCTCTCATGAGCCAGTTCAGTTCAGGAGCCAGAAAACGCAATCGCCGTAATATGATGCGCTTAACCGAGTCGATATCGGCATACAACTTATGCAGCTCATGATTAATATGACGTCGATACTCTCTGTTATGGTTGATGAGTCCATATATTTTACAGGGTAGTTTTCACCCCGATGAATCTCATAACGGATTCATTCGCTTGTTGGGTTATGACTCAATATTTTGCACTCTACAAGGAAATGTGTAGGGTTGGTGTTCGGCTGTCTCCTGTCTTATTCTGAACAACAACTTCGACTTCTGATCCCAATAGGGTGGGAAACAGTTGTATATGGCTCTACTCGTGTTCCAGCATTCCAGGGGTGCTGGCAAACTTGTCCGTATAGAAATTTGGAGATTTGGATGAGATAGCAGATAATTTATTTTAGTATTTGTCATAATTTGATTTTTGTTCGTTGTGAAGGATCCTTTTCATTAAATTTCTTATTTAGCCCATGATGGCATTTGATTGCTAGCATTATTTTTCTCCCAATATTTGAACTGACAGTATTAGTTCTGTTCGCGGCGCAGACGGATGAAATCATCCATTATTCGAATGTTAAAGTTGTTATCATTAAGGCAGTGTGACAAAAAGGAGTAGACTCTCTGGTGGTCGAAGAAATTAACTTGCTTTGGAATTCTTTCTCAATGCCAGAAAATATAGCAGTAATATCAAGCAGTTTTAGGCCAACCACGTCCATGTCCTTAGCCTATGCATGTAACATATGAAATAGATATTGGTAGAATTATATTCGTTGTAGTAATTCTAACTGAAATTACTACAATACTTACTTAAATATGCATTAATTTGTCACAGCATACGTGTTATATTGACAGCATGGCAATTTAATTACATGCGCGACAGTGTTGTCATGCTCACGCTCAAATTATTAATGAATTGTTCTACTAATGAATTAGTTTCATTGATGTTAATACCTTTCTAATGGAGCCAATAATGAATTGATTTTAATTTAAATCATTTACAATATTTCCCCCAGAGGGCAATCGACTAATTGCCCTACAGAGTATTGGAAATGATCAGTGTCAGTATGTGGCAGTCGCCGTGACAACAAGTGAACATTACACGACAGACAGACATGCAAGGCAAGTTCGTTGTTTAAGTCTTTCGATATTTTTCTGTTGTCGCTGTTGAAGTCCGTATTAGCAAATCATACTCTACGAGTATTCACTGCATCATTAGCTATAGAAATGGGGTTCCATTGCTGTTGCTGGCAAATTGTGTTGATATTAAATAAATAAGTCTTTAGTTTATAAATTTTCATGTACATGAGATGACAACTCAATTAATTATATAAACATATTTTGACAGCATCATCAATTATCACATTTAATTACGTTCAATAAATGACTTTGAACTGATATCATTTGATGTGGTCACCCGATAGGTAGGAACAAGTGTTTGATTAAGGAAATTACCTCATATTCCATCGATGACATTACGGTTATTTTTACCACAGTTTGCTGCTGATCGTATTGATTTAGTTTGACTACCTATTTACGTTGTTTCAATTTGTTAGCTTTTCGAACACTGAACAACTGAATGAACAATTGATTAAGAACAATTGTTGACTGTTGTTGACTGCTATTTGGTGTCTTTTTTTTTTTTGCTGCACAAATAAAACGAGCATTAACAATTGTCACGGGGTGCTATAATGATTTATCATTTATTAATTGAAAAATTATACAGTATTGGTGCAACAAACCTAATATTAATTAAACTAAATGATTTACTATCGATTTCCAGTACATTAAATACATGTTATCGGTACTAAACTATGTCAAGAATGCATATTTGCGTTTGTTTTTCCCATGGATGTTGTGTAAACAATTCTAATGATTGCTGGCCACAGATTTTGTATTACATTGTATTATACGGGGGTGCAATGAGCGCCAATAAAATGCTTGATCTATGAACCATTAACGGTTGAGATAATAAGTTGTTTGGTTTCTACTTCTGTGCAGTGATTAGCAAAGTTGCTACTTTACTATGAACTGTGTTTGAGATACTGTTGGCGTAGAAAGTTAACAGACAAAGAGACGCTGAGATTGTGCAAATGTTCAAATAAATTATTGAGTCATGGATTTATTGAAAGGACGGTAACGACGTATGTGTCGAAGACTGGAAGCCCACCTCTGCAAGTTTGTTGAAAAATGTTCTGTATTAACACCCACATTTCAATTATTGCGAATATAAAGTTGAACTTGTTGATAAAAAAATAGTATTTTTTGTTCTATAATTGTTAATATTGAAACAAAGCTAATAATTATCTCGAGGAGCGGAGAACGTTCTTATGATACCCGCTAATCAACAAAAGAATTGTTTGTGTTTGAATCTTTAATGATCAGGTTATGGGTTTATTCTGATTATTTCGAAGAATCAGTCCTATCGATCAGGTTATAAGTTTATTCCCATTATTTAAAATAAACTCATAACCCGATCGATAGGACCCATTTTTATTTGGAATAAACCCATAACCTGATCGATAGGACCCATTATTATTTGGAATAAACCCATAACCCGATCGATAGGACCCATTTTTATTTGGAATAAACAAATAACCTGATCGATAATACTACTTCAAATTTTGTAATTGTATGAAAATTTAAGTTATAAAATTGATTAATTTCTTCGGCCAAATAAAGAGAAATTAGAAAATATCTTTCCCGTCAAGTGTCGAAAACGTCTAGGATAAGTAAGTAATATAAACAATTAATGTCGTCAACTGCGGAGAATGGTGTCGATTTAAAATAGCACGCTCGCAACTTCGACTACCGTAATTTGAAAATAGACAGTTCCGACTCCAATATTTTAAAAGTATACAAATTTTGACAACACTCGCAATTATTGAAAATGAAGAATTTACTGGTAATTACAAATAAAGATGATCCAAAGTAAATAAATACTAGAAATATACAAAAATATACATAATGTATTGCATAATGCATAACAAATATAAGCACACAAAAAGATATTATCTGAATATTTTCTAAACAAAATCTTAAAAAAAATGGATAGGCGAGAAACTGGTGTGGAACTAAGTTCTTGCTGTTTTTGTCTTTTTTTTTATAAAAATTCAATTTTATTATGAAAATATGTTTACAAATGATTTATTGAAAATATTATGAGTGGTGGACACGATAACTTTAATAAATCTAAAACTATGCTAATGATATTTTGGGCAGTCTTCATTTGGGCGACAGATTTGACATTTAAACTTAATGCAGTTAAATTTAGAATTGCTCAATAAAACTGCAGGCAGGAAAGCATCTGGCTCATTCTTTTATAAACTTCACACGCAATCAATTGTAAATCTTCAAATATTGTGTTGTCATAATCTTTGCCACCCATCTGTACGATGTATGATTTCATCTACATTCACCTCACCGACTGTAACATAAATAATGTTGACCTGAAGATTAGGTTATCAACTGTATCAGACACTAATCCTATCTGTCGTGATGTCTAGCGCAGAATCCTGGGATGTAACATAAAGTTATCGGTATAATAATATTCGAGGGAAAAATATTTAACATAATATATAAACTCTTTATCATTAGCAAAAAGTGAATGCATGTTATGAACTATGAATTGTATGAACTGTACAACGACAACGATGTGATCAATCGCATCAAAATGCAGCGATTTTGCTCCATTTCAGAATGATAATTCTTGGACAATACAAATGAGGCCAAAATAATGTCTGTTGGACCAACCACGCTTTTGAAACACTTGCAAATTCGATGTTTCATGTTCTGTAAATAGTCCAGAAGACTTAAACGCATTTCATTTAAGCGCAATTAATTTAATTTTTTCTACATGTGTCGCATAATAGATAAAGATTTCTTTTGTAATCGGCAGCTAAGTAAGTTAGTACAATAAAAAAAATATCCAAAACGATTTCTTTATGCAATCATTTAGAAAAATTATGCCAATTTGATTTATGCAAAAAGGCTATCTTATGATAATTATGTATGATAACGTCAGCCCATAACTGAAGATCGTTGTTTAAATATGTTGAATGAGTCTTTTTTAACCCAGAACTTTGCCTAAAACGCAAAATTACCAAACAAATTAATATCCAGAAACTCCATTTTCCCCCCTGGCCTCCAAAGGCACCTGACCTGATTTTTCTTTATGGGATTATGTCAAGCAAGAGATGTATAAAACGAAATTGGCTGAATTGAAGCAGTCCACTACTTCAAACTAGTAATTGAGGCAATCCCGCAATGAATAATTTTCGAATCAGATATCACATACGAGTGAATGAGCATGAAGGTCATTTACGTTCTATCCTTTATCAATTAGTTATACAAAATAAGATAGGATTTATAGAAATAAATAAAAAAATAAATGAATACATTGATTAAAAAAAAGTTATTTGAATTTCTTATTGTAGTACAATTGATGCGTTACCCTGTATATCACCATGATCTGCAGAATACGTTTCTGTATTTGTACAAAATATTTCAAACCCAACGAAAAATTTAACGAATTATAACAAGTGTAATACAGTTCTAAAACTTATTGTTATTAACGTATTAAAAAAAAAAGAAAATTAATGGCAGTTTTTGTAGCCAGATTCTAGTCTGACGCTTTTCTTAATGGCCACTTTGGATTAGCAGTTCAGTAGCACCAAGTCATTATATAGAGATCCGAATAATATTTTAAAATTTATGAAACAATTTTAATTTTGAAGTCATAAAAGTATGTTTAGAATTTTACTCTGATTCCGAACAAATCAGAATTTTTGCGTTGTTTTTTTTTTACTTATGTAAGAACGATCTAGTAAAAAAACAGTGAAAAACTGTTTACTTAGCACAGCAAATAAAAAACTTGAAGTAGGGATTGTGTGTCTTCCAGATAAATATTATTTATCAAATTTTATATAATATTCAATTAGGTATGCCTCTTACAATACTAAAATGTTAACCTAAGCGGAATTCAAAATATAACTTTACCTCAAAATATTTATCAAAAAGGACATGACATTGTGTGAAGTTTAAATCTACTCTCGCTTGTAATGGTGGCATCAACTTTAAAGCTAGTATTCTGAATGAGGGTAGCTGTATATTTTTATACAATTTCGAGAGTCTTTAATTCATTCGTAGAACCATATTTTCTTCGCCGCAAGAACTTGTCCTTGTCATAATATTTTCCCTTAAGTTGAGAGCCACTATAGTTATTTCTAGTACAGGGTGTCCATCGGGAAGGTATACTACCTTATTTTGCCGCCATTTTGGTAAAAATTAGTCTTGACAGTTCATATTTGGCAGTCGCGATTTTTATGAAAAAATCATAATGAGTGACGAATAAACAGAATAGTCGAATCTGGGCAATGGAAAACCCTCAAATTATTCATCAGTCACCATTTGCATCCATTAAAAGTGACAGTCTGGTGTTCAATTTGGTCAGGGGGAATCCTTGGACCTTACTTCTTTGAAACTGAAAACGGCGTAACGGTAAATGTCAATGGGGAGCGATATCGTGACATGGTTGAAAACTTTTTAACCCCACAACAACACGCTTTAGGCTTGATTAATCTGTGGTATCAACAAGATGGTGCCGCATCGCATACTGCTAAGATTACACAGTTAGTTTTATGAATATGTCGAAAATACAGGGTGTCCGTCGGGAAGGTATACTACTTTGTTTGTTTATAATTTTTGATTAAATGAAAGAGAATGAATCTTATATTGATAAATGTTTTATTTAATGTCGGCAATTAAGTATGGAATATAATATTAGATAAATGCCCGCCCATTTTAGCCTCACAAATGCGTGATGTTGATTGGTCTCCACAGACTGCTCCGGACTTTTTTTTTGTGGGGATATCTGAAAAGTAAGGTTTATGCAAGCAAACCAGAAACGCTTGAGCAACTCAAACAAAACATTCGTGATGAAATTAATGAAATGTTTGAGAATGTAATGAAAAATGTGCTTAAAAGGGCACGCATTTGTAAGGCTAGAAGAGGCGGACATTTATCTGATATTGTATTCCATACATAATTGCCGACATTAGATAAAACATTTATCTATATAAGATTCATTCTCTCTCATTCAATCAAAAATTATAAACAAACAAAGTAGTATACCTTCCCGACGGACACCCTGTAGAAAATACGAATTATTTTAGACTTTCTATGTGCTCCAATAAGTTGCAATAACATACTTGTTAAAAAAACTCTAATAATTCAAGATATTTATGAAAAAAAAAACCAAGAAATAGCAGCTTGAAAAAAAGCTACATTTAGCGGGAAAAAGCTAAATTGGCATCACTGATTTTGAAGGACCCTAACTCTATTATTAACAAATTAACAGAGCTCATTTTTTTAGTAAAATAATAAAAATAATGTAGTGATTTGAGGTTAATACAATGGATTAAAAATATATCGAACTTTACTACACCACCAAAAACCTGTGATTCGTGGTCATGAAAGGTTGTATATGAGAAACATCTACTGTTGAATCTTTACTGAATTAAACAGTGTGGTCTAAAATCAAATTTAAAATAAGGTTAGGATCATGCCAGATTAAAACCTCCTACTCCGCTTCTAACTTATTATAATTTTCAACGTCCTCCGATTCATTATGTAAACTTCAGCTACAATTCAGTTGTTGCTGTTGACTATTGCAAACTCATTACTCCTTGACTTGTGAATACGAATGATTGCATATAAGCAACAACTATTATTGACTATTTATTGTATTAAATAATGAGGTTTGAAATTGATGTTAAAGTAGGGTTAGCGTCAACCCAATTCAAGAGTTCTGCTCTAACTTAATTTCCCGATCTTCTCCAAATGTTTGTGTAAACTTTGGCTACAATTCAGTCTTATTGCTGTTGACTATCGGAAACTCGATATGCTCTGGTTTATGAAACTAAATGATTGCACATACGCAACACCTACTACCGACTATTTTGTGTACTGCTTGCTCTAATCTAATTTAATTTCCCAAACTTCTCTGAAAGTTTACTCAAACTTCTCTGAAAGTTTACTCAAACTTCAGCTATATTTCAATGTTCTTGCAGTTGGCCGTCGAAAACTCATTATCCCCTTGACTTGTGAATATGAATGATTGCATATAAGCAACAACTATTATTGACTATTTATTGTATTAAATAATGCGGTTTGGAATTAAGTTAAAGTAGGGTTAGAGCCATCCCAAATCAAGAGTTCTGCTCTAACTTAATCTGCCGATATAATGTTTGGGTAAACTTTAGCTAAAATTTAGTTTTCTTGCTGTTGAATATTGAGAACTGATTGTCCTTTAACTTGTGAATATAAATGATTGCTTATAAGCAACAGCCACTATCGACTACTCTAATGTAATTTTCCAAACTTCTCTGAAAATTTACTCAAACTTTAGCTATAATTCAGTGTTTTTGTAGTTGGCCGTCGAAAACTCATTATCCCCTTGACTTGTGAATATGAATGATTGCATATAAGCAACAACTATTACTGACTATTTATTGTATTAAATAATGTGGTTTGGAATTAAGTTAAAGTAGGGCTAGAGTCACCCCAAATCAAGAGTTCTGTTCTAACTTAATTTGCCAATATAATACTTGGGTAAACTTTAGCTACAATTTAGTTTTCTTGCTATCGAGAAGTCATTATCCTTTGACTTGTGAAACTGAATAATTGCTTATAAGACTACTCTAATTTAGTTATCAAAACTTCTCTGAAAGTTTACTCAAACTTTAGCTATAATTCAGTGTTCTTGCAGTGGACTGTCGAAAACTCATTATCCTCTGACTGATGGACATGAAAGATTGCATATAAACATCATCTATTATTTAGTATTTAGTGCTCTTCATAATATGGTTTTGCTATTAATGTTTAACTCATATTGAAGTTATTCGCAGTCGAGAGTCAGTCTTACTCTGCTCTGACTTAAATTCTTAATATTATTTGAATGTGTGTCTAAGATCTTCTTGCTTGTTGTTGAGTAAAATAGCTTTAACAAAATCTCGTTTCGGGATTATGGTACAACATTCATATTATGGAACATTCCCATATCGAAAGACTCCATTTGAAATGCGCGGCAGGTTCCGATACAGTTAAGTGTACTGATCGAGTTTATCTTCCTTATGTGCTTTTTTTATTTTATGTTTTTTTTATATATATATTTTTCTCAAATTGTTGTAATTAACAGTGCATGAATGATGTGATGATTGCAATTTAATTTAACTGACTTAATTTATTGACTCAAACAAGATACGCCAATTAACAACTCAAACATAAAGGCAAATTAATTTGAAGTTAACATAACCAAGTAATCAAATTTTGTAGCAAAATTGTTTAAGGAAATTTAGACAATTTATGAAACAATTCAAAATATTTTACTTTTGAGTCCATCACATTAGTCGATGGCGCAGATGTTCTTTTACTTCATGCATCGGACCAGTTTCGAACACTATTCGGTTTAGTGTTATTGTAATTTCTGTTAACATTATTTAGCATTTATCTTAATTCTATTGGGGACCATAAGGAAGAAAAAAAAACACAAAATACAAACGCCAAACGACCTTCACTTTTTCTATTCGTATCCCGGTTTTTCTTTTCCCAAAAGAATGTCGACGGCGACTTCATGGACTGCTTTACATTTGTTGCCTCCTATAAATAAATGCAAATTCCGGTTTTAATGTTATAATTTTTATAATCTTCACTCACTTTTTTTCTGGGTGCAGGTTTCAAAGCTGGTGTGTGCGTTTTCTTGTTGTTTTTTGTTTTTTTCTCTCATTTTCTAATAAACCAGACACACTTATGCCATGCATGGTTGCATTTTGTGCCTACGATAAGGAAGGCAAATGTAAATTCCAGCGAGAAGAAGAATCTCTGGCGAAAACCAAAAGGAATCTTTTCTATGGTGGCATATAAAAATCACCACGTGTGCGTTGAAGTAAATGTTGGGGGGGCAATTAAAATTCCTCCCAGTTTTCTACTGGCGCACATTCCTTTGGCGTTCATTAACATTTGATATCATCAATAATCATCGTCTTTGTCGCTGTTGGTATTGCTGCTGCTGTCATCAATGGCATCAGCAGTCTCATGTTGTCTTCAGCAACAACGACAACGACAACGACAACGGCAACTTTGGCACCGACACCAACACCAACACCAACTTCATTTGCATTTAAATCTGCATTTGCATCTGTCTGTCTCTCTGTCTCTGTTTGAATAGGAATTTAGAGCATGTTGAGGAATTTCCACACGTCTGCGTTCCATCATCCTCTGTGTTCTGCATTTGCATCGTCGTGGAGATGGTGTTAGATACGGTTAAATGCAAATAATCACATTGATGTGGTTTACTACTCAACCATATGCTGACGATGTGAAAAGTATGAATACCTGTGGTTTGTGGAATTTCTTTTAATCACTTTTCTCCCCACAAATTGCGGGAGAGTGTCGCATCTTCATTGGCTTTAATATTTTTATAATAATGACACGTTCTTCCAATTCGCTGTAAATATTTTAACATTTTTTTTAATTACAGTAAACTTGGTTATGATGAGATGCTGCTACAAGATGTCACATAAAAGTTTAACCATCATTTTGTTGCATTGAAAGTAACTAAAGAAATTAGTAGAATTTCTTACCGATTATCTTAACAATATAATATTCTAATCCTGGGGCTTTATATTGCAATCCCCGTTGAGATTATCTTGGCATACCTGCATCGATTACAATTTTAGAAGGCGCCACTAAAGAATTTTTATTGTTTCTTATATAATTTCTAACTACTAATTCTAAATACTAAAGAGAAGATTTGTAAGGACAGGAGAAGATTGTTACCCAAATAAAGGTTCTAGAAAGTTGTGCTGATCCTACGCTTGGCACTCACTTTTTTTCCTTAGCGCATACATTCGGTTTAGTAATGGAATCAACAGTCAACTTCTAAAAACTACTATTAGTTTTACGGGTTTCTTCTGTAATAAGAAGCTTAAATGTTGTACAGTTTTAGTATTGGCGGTTCGATGTATATTTATTGATAGGCACAGTAAATCATTCTTTGTAAATAATTGGTTGTAGAACAACTTCGAGTATATGTTCTATTTCAGGTTCTATCATTGATAATTTTCGTTCGATGTAGTAGCAGAACCTACAGATTCTAACTCCAAATAGTTCACTGTGCAATAGAATGGAAAAATCACATTGAATTTGTTTTCTTAAAATACTATATTTTAAATGACGGGCGGTATGCCGGTTAAATCATTTTTCGGTTTCAAAAGTACAGTTAAATAAAACACACATAAAGCTATGATTTCGAAGAAACTTTTATTTTATTATAATGCCTGGACCATAACATTGTGTACGAAATACAATGTCGTTTCAATGACCGCCTCTGAACTGGTTACAGCAGTGGATCCTTTTGAGGTAGTTTTCGACCACTTTTCACCACATTTTGGGCGGTATCTCAAGGATAACTTGGCGAATGTTGGTTTACAAATACTCGAACGTTTAGAGACTATCCGCGTAAATACGGTCTTTGACGTAGAGTCGAATCACATGAACTTGGTGGTCAATTGTTGTACAATTTTAGTATTGGCGGCTTGATGTATATTTATTGATAGACACTGTAAATCATTCTTTGTAAATAATTGGTTGTAGAACAACTCCGAATATATGTTATATTTCAGGTTCTATCATTGATAATTTTCGTTTGGCGTAGTAGCAGAACCTACAGATTCTTACTTCCAATAGTTCACTATGCGGTAGAATGGAAAAATCATATTGTATTTGTTTTCCTAAAATACTATATTTTAAATGATGGGCGGTATGCCGGGTAATTCATTTTTCGGTTTCAAAAGAAAAGTTAAATAAAATACACATAAAGCTGTGATTTCGATGAAACTTTCGCTTTATTATAATGCTTAGAACTTAACATACGAAATACAATGTCCTTTAAATGACCGCCTCCGGATTGCTTACAGCAGTGGATCCCTTTGAGGTAGCTTTTGACCACTTTTCAGCACATTTCGGGGTGGTATCTCATCAATAACTTGGCGAATATTGCTCGAACGTTTGGGGATTATCCGCGTAAAGACGGTCTTTGACGTAGAGTCAAATCACATGACCTTGATGTACAATTGACATCGCCGAAACGTGAAATTACGCTTTCTGGCAACTTCTCATCCAATAAAGCCAAAACTCGGTCGTGTTGTGTGGCTCGTGGCAACGTCTTGGTGAAACCACATATCGTTCAGCTCATAATCTTCAATTGCAAGCCAAAAAAGTTGGTTATCATATGGTCATAGCGCTCTAAACTTAAATTCTTTTACTAACAGAAGCCATATTTTCAACAGTGCGTACATTGCGATGATGCGCAGTCCTGACTACATCTGCAACGCTTGAAGTCTCTTCAAATTTCTTCATAATCTTACCAGTTCCTTGCACAGTAGATCGATTATGATGACCGCAATCACCCCGTAATGCACGAAAAATGCCCACGTTTGAATCACCACTTTTATAGTAAGTTTTAACTATTTTTCCGCTTTCTTCGTTTATTGAACGATCCATATTCGTAAACGGCAAACTTTTAAATAACATAAATATATATGTTAAATATTTACCTATAAATAACTCAAAAAATAACACTTCACATGACTGGTATTTAACAGCTGACAGCCATGTCTGACCGGCGGTTTTGAAACCGCTAAATGGATATCCCTGTATTTGTAGAACACATTTGCATCATATGAGTGCCATTATAGAAATAGTAGCTATTTTGGCTTTCTAAAAAAGTTTTGCTTGATAAGCCAATTTTACCTCCTTCGTTTGATAGTAGAAAAAAGTTCGTGTCTTAAGTCTTTTATAGTTTCAGTTGCCATTAGCGAATATTATGCTTCATTATAGCGGCTATCCAGAGCTAAAGCTAAAACAGTAGTAGTTTCGCAAACCGAGCCTATATATTATTGAAGATAATGACAATGTTACGGAAACGGAAAATAAGGTCAGATATAGCAAAATATCTATTAATTGAAATCACACTTCATATCTGAATGTTGTGATAGATGTACTCGTATTTATATGAATATAGAATTTCAGAATTTTTTAGAAATACTTGCCTCTATACATAAGAATTTAACTCTATAGCGTTGTGGCAATAATTGAGAAGTTATGTTTACTGAGAATTGGGTTTGATTATATTACGTGTTATATGAAAATTTGAGAATATTTGCGGATATAATAAATCAAGTATTATTTTGAGGAAATTCAATTTTACATGAAAAATGCCATTTGGAAATCACTTCTAAGATTAAGATTATTATTAGGTGCGCACCTAAGCTTTCGCTTGGTTTCAACAGCTCGTAGTAAATAACACCGACCTGGTGCCACCAAATACGGAGCATAACCTTCGCAGCGAGAATATTCGGCCGAGGTGACGACACAGAAACATGACCGGATTGCTGTAACGAACCGAATTTTTCACCACCCATTACAATGCGATGAAGAAAACCCTTCCTTTTTTGTCGTTGAAGCGGCGAAAAAAATTATGTTCAACGGCCCTTGGCTTCAACTCATAGGGAACCCAAGTTCCTTGCTTTTGAATCATTCCCAACGCATGTGATCGCTTGATAATGCCTTGATGGGTAACTCCTAACACTGAAGCAAACTCTACCTGCGTTTGACACGGATCCCCATGAAGCAATGGCGTTGATTCAGTGCCTTCGAAGGTTTTTCGTCTTCGTTCGCGCGAACGATCGTTAACATCAAAATCATCGTCTTTAAAGCTACAGAACCAATCTCGACACATTGTTTCACTTAAAGTAGCAACTACGTAAATGTTTTGAAGCTCTTGATGAGGTTCGGCCGCCTTTTTTTCAATTGAAAGAAGAAAATCAATACTTCCCGCATATGACGATTATTTGGCACAAAATCATACATATTCACACAACCAAAAGAATATGACATCAACAAAAAATCACTATTGTGTCAAGGCGGTATCTTTACTATATTCCTAAGCTTAACTCATAATGACGTTTAGGTTATGGCAGAAACGACTAACACTTACAGCGGGCGCCATCTATTGGCACACAGCGAGAACTTAGTTGCGCACCTAATATATATATATTATTATTTAAAATTTAACTACATTGACATTGATAATACAATTATCATTTTATCTTCTACATACTTTAAGAACTGCTTATTGATCAACTCTCTTCTCTTTTCTGAACGTTGATCACATTTTAATATTGCCTCAGATAGTTTGTATGTATTTCCTGACATACTCGTACTACAAGCTTTGCTTTAATTTTTTCTTCAAAATTTTTCCTTAAATCCCCCACTGTGCTTTGTAATGATTACAAAGTAACAAGACTACGTTCACGTTCATTCATGGTGGCCTTTTTCTTATCTTGTCATTAAGTATGACTCATAGAATTCACATTCTTGATCCCCCCCCGCCCCTTGAAGTCCCTTCCACTAATTTTCTTACCTATAAATTAATTTATAAAACAAAATAAGAAGCACCACGACAAATGTCTCTTATCAATTAAAGGTCAGGAAAAGGAATGAATATAACACAACCAGGCAACACATCAACCAACGGCCACGGACACCAAAAGAATGTTGCAGCACAAATTGGTGGTAATAAAAAAAGCAACAACTGCAACAACATGAATGCACAGCAATAACAGCAACACATAAAAAGGCCTAAAAGACAATTAGCAACAGGGCAACATAAGTGCTGATAAGAAGCCACACACAGCACGGGACAGAAATGGAGTGAATTTTAAATTTCTGATCTGGAAGGGAAACTATAGAAAAAGTGCCAAAGGAAATGGACAAATTTCGAAAAAGAAACAAAACCCAGGAATAGAGCAACAACTTTAAACTGGGGCAATTAGGATGTTAAGAAAAAGGATGTTAAGAAGAAGGCGTTGATTAAATAATATCGTGGAGAATTAAGAATTTCGTTTAAATGAATCAACTGTATGCTTTCATGTTTGACTTTTTTTTTATATATATTTATTTATGTTCATCATATTTTATACATACTAAAATAAACAACAGTTCTTATGTTATTTAACTTATACAACGCCCCCTATTGGGGACTCTGGTACAATCTTATTTTATTATACTTAAGTACTAATTTTTTTTTATTATAATTAGTAGTCCATGCGAGGAATTATGATAAATGTAATGTAATGAAAAATTAAAGAGGAGAAAAAAACATTACGTTTATATCCGAGTGAAGGTAAAAGAGAGTCAAGTTGTAAAAGGGGAAATTCATGAAAAATACGTATTTATATTAAGTGATTCACCAGTATTTACTGGTGTCTAATCCGGAGATAATGTCAATATCTTCGTTAGGTATGCAAGTGTTAAATCGTATGCCTGTTTCACTAACTGCATTGATATTTATTGCCTTTGTTGTAGCCCTCCGATAATGATGGTAGAAAATTGGAACACCATCATCGTTTTGTATAGCCTTTCGACTATCTAGATATAAGAAACTTTCTGGTGGTACAAATCCTTTTTGAACTGTGCTCTCTATATAGGCCGTATTGGTATAATAGGGTGCACTAATTAGATTATTTTCCTTATATCGAGTACATCGCACAATATGGTTTCGAATGAGTTTTATAATAAAATTATCTATTCTGCTTATATCGGCATTATTATACAATATTACATTTGATATATATTTTAAATAATCGCTTTGCGGAGATCTATGTGTCGATGTACACACTCTAAGAATTTTCCTTTCTAATTTACGTATTTTGTCCATGTATGCTGGGGAAATGTTGAACCATACGGGGGGCACCCATAAGTTATTATGGGTCTAATTAGAGATTGATACAAGATGATTTTGGTTCGCGGTTCCAGGTGTCTTGAATAAAATAAGGATTTATTAGCCAAAAATGCCCTTTCGGGTTTTTCTAAAGTACGATTAATATGATCATTGAAATACAAAAATTTGTCTAAATAAATTCTGAGATATTTTACGGTGTCTACTACCTTAATTAATTCATTCGTTGTCTTGGATTTTATCATAAAAGATTTCCATTCTTTTCTGACATTGCTGTTGCATTTATTTACAGGTGGACGAAATAAAATGGACTCACTCTTCTTAGTGTTAATTTTCATGTGCCAGTCTTTCTCATACTTCTCCACGGTATCGAATGATAACTGTAGGGAATCAATGATTTTCGCAACCTTGTCACTTGGGCTACATAATATTATATCATCAGCAAAAGATATTATATTTTCCATCATATTGAGCAGGTCTAATAAATATATGTTAAAGTGTGTTGGAGCCATCACTGTGCCCTGTTGGAGGCCGTTACACAGTTTGTATTCTTTACTCTTGGCACCGTTTTTACAAATTATGAAGGATTTCTCATTCATCATGTTATGTATTAATATTATTAAGTGGTTGGGAAAATTATAATTTCCTTTCCTTATATATTCCTGGAATCCAAACACTGTCGAAAGCTTTTTCCATATCTATAAGGCATACGCCCGTGCAGTATTTCCTGTTCCTGTCCCATGTTTGACTTTTTTCTGTTAAGGCTGCATTAATAGTAATATGCGAGGTATGGTAGACGTTGCAGAATTCAAATTTGCTTTCTCAAATTCTCACATTCTTTGCGGCTACCGATCAGCATTGTTTGCAATGTCTACCTCCGACATCATTTAATTGTGTTTGTTATCGTAAAGTCAAAAAAATTATTAAATTAAAAAGTGCTGACCTAATTGGAGCAACCAATGCGAAGGTATTGCTAGGAAAACTTGCATCTACGTTCTGTGAAACTACGCTCGCCGTAAATGCATCAATTTGCTGGCCGGTATTATTTATTATTGTTACGCAGCAGTAATTTGTATGCTTGAAAATTTCAAGAAATCTCTCTCTCGACTCTTTACCCCAAATTATCCGAAATGTTCCAATCATAAGGTAATCCTGTTTAGTTTTCGGCAAGTGATTGTGATTTACACGATAAATGGAAAGAATTATGCTCACTCTCTTTTGCAAAGCTATATCTTCGCCCGAACGTTTTCAGTTAAGGAGGGAGACTTTCTAAATGAGCCGAGATCTATAGCTAGCGGTGAACCACAGGGCGGTATACTGGGACCTGTTTTATATTTAATGAAGAAACAACAAGAATGCAAGATTTAAATTTTAAATAAAACACAGATATTTAAAAAACAAACATGAAACTTTATTATATCGTAAACTAGGCAGAATGAGGTTATGTATGGAACAACATATCGGGCAGATGGCCGCCGCGGCTTTGCTGGCACACACGCGATCTTTTAATGAAATTTTCAATGACCGTTTTGCATAAATGCTGCGGTATTTCATTAATGCGGCGTCCAATTTCATCTTTCACGACTTGAGTCGTCGTCGGCTTATTAGCGTAAACCATCGACTTCAAAAAACTCCAGAGAAAAAAGTCTCATGGTGTTAAATCGCACGATCTAGGCGGCCAATTCTGGCCTGGCAACAATAACAATTGTTCAAATGTCAAACAATGATACTTCGAATGGCACCAAATTTAAATCTTGCGTTCTTATTGGGGCAGCCTTTGTTCTGTCAAAAAATCCGAAATAATTATTCCTGAATTGAATTTGTTGTGTCACCTTCAAAGTAGGCACATTCTTAAATAATGTACATCTGCCAATGAATAATCTAATCATTAAAACATTTCTCAAACGTCACATAAGGGCAAGAAATATTCTGACATTCTGGCAAGAATTCTAAATACGTAAGACCGCGACAATAAAAGAAAATAGTCAACCTTGATTTTTAATCGACTTTAATGTGGGTTTTTTGATTTCGAATCAGTTGGAAATTTGGTGGGCGTTTTGCATGTCGAACTTATAAAACCATGTCCAATCAATCAGTTAATCTACGTCCTTTAAAACTAGTCGAACGCCAAAGATTTTCATACCAAACGAATTGATTCGTGAGACACAATAAATTCAGCGGGTATCTCTCTCAAATTTAAATGATGATTTCAAGGAACATTTCTTTCACTTTCTTCTCTCTTTTGCTGTTAATTTCAGTTGCAGACGTTAATAGTCGGCCAGAAGAAGGCACATCCATCTTCTACCATCTCTCGACCTCTTTTTAGTTCACCGTATCAATCCTATATAAATGTTTTTGATAAAGTCAATTCGCCATAACATTGTTAGCGATTTGCACATGAAATTTCATTTTCAATACAAAATTTGGGAGAAATTCTGTGTTCGTTATTATTATTCACTCTAAAGATGGCAAAACATACTTGAGATGAACTGACAGTAAACAAGCTAAGTGACAGATTGTGTTCAAACTCCGCACCACTATAGAGGACATTTATAACTCCATATCACTACAAGAGTTTGGACTGTCACTTTGAGCTTTTACTTTTCAAATAATCTTGATATAGACTATTATAAATCTTGAACGCAGTTTTTCTGTTAATATTAAGGTGATTTTTTAATTCATTCCTTTTACATTCGACAAACTTTACACATAAGTTAATGCGTTGACAGAAAACTTCGTCGTTATCAATTAGCATATTTCCGATCTTCTATCTAAAATACATCCTTAACGTTGTATTGGAGTATTTCGTTAAATTTTATAACATATTAATTATGAATCTGCAAAGTCCGAAGCTGGTGAGTTAATTGAAGAGTTATTGCGGTTTGAAATTGCAATATGAGAGATCAATATTTGCTTTTCGATAAAGTTTATTATCTCGTTATTAGAAAGTGTTAACTAAGAAATTATTTCGTGTTTCCAGAGATGTTGGATTGTTATTGACTAGTTTGATTGTGCATACTTCCATTAAAATTCAATTCACTTTAGTTCTATTATCAGACATCGCCAATGAAAATCATTAAAACAGTGAAAGAAATGAAGAATGCATATAAATTTTAAATATCTTCTTCAGTACTATGAAGTCATTGTAAGGTGATCCTACCGAAAGCATTAAAGGGTACAAATTTACTGAAATAACATATTATTAAAAACGAGGCGTGTTCAAAAAGTAAGGCAAATTTTCAAATTTCGCGGGGCAACATTCATGGCTTTTGCATCATGATAATGTATAATCATCTTTGCTTGTGAGAGATTATTTTGCCAAAAACAACATCCTTATCGTGCCTCAGCCACTGTATTCACCAGATTTGGCTCCCTGTGAATTTACCTGTTTCCAAGATTGAAGAGACCTATGAAAGGACGGCGTTTTGCAACGACTAAGGAGATAAGAACCGAATTGCTCAGAGAGCTCAAGAACATACCAAAAATTGCATATCAGAACTGCTTCGAGGATAGGAAAAAATGCTGGCACAAGTGTATTACATCTGAGGGGGACTACTGTGAAGGAGATAAAATAGAAATTGATGAATAAATACATTTCTTTTTTTTTTTGAGAAAAATAAAAATTCACCTTATTTGTGAATACAACTCGTATACCAATTAACTTTTTTTCATATTTCTTTGTCTTTAATAATCATACCATCTGTAAAACATTAATTACGATTATATTCCTCCCTTGTTCAGAAGTTGTTTTAAGCTTGAAATATGTTAAGCAATTTTAGTTGTACTCGTATATTGTAATTTCACATTCAAGGCTTCTAATTGCAAGTTGTAAATAAATTAAATCAAATTAAAAGTATTTCTGATTATATTTGAATATTAATACCATGTTTGTTATTACTCTTCTTGCTATTAACGAAATACTAAATTTTATCGTTGGTTTTTTTTTCAAATTTCTAAAAGTGACTTCTGGCGCAGAAAATTACTCATGTGTCCCCAATTTATTGGTTTTGCCTACAATTTTGTATTTTGTCTCACGTTACAATTCCATATATTGCTAATGCATTAGGAAGTCTTTAGCAAATTTAAAATGTATTCCGTTTACTCTGTTTCTATTCAAAAACGATTACTCTTCTTTATCCAGGAAGTACCATAACTACCCAAATTGTACACTTTCTAGAAATCATACTACCATCCTCTTCTGCTTTCACCCTCATCTAAATTTCATAATGTGATCTATTAAGAGTTTAAAAAGCGGCAAAACAATTAACATTTTTGAAACATTTCTTCTCTTCTTTCCTTCATAATTTTGATCATGATAACCATGATCGCCTTCATTTCTTATCTTAGCATTTTGTGATCGGTTCACAAGGAATTGATACTTTCTTCTTAAGAGCGGTATGTGGCTTGAGGTAAATTGAATATTGGTTAAGATTCTTTCCAACTGATAAGCAACATTATGGGTTTTCGAAGCGCCCTGTTGTTTTTACTTTTTTTCGTTTTTCCTTGACCCGCAACAAAAAAAAAACTAAACTGGGAAAAAGGTAGTGATGCCATGAATACCAAAGTTGAAAGTATACAGCAACAATTGCTGGCCTCTGCTCATTGGTCGAGCTGAGACCCTCATCAGGTATGTGAAAGAGATCCACAGAGAGAGAGATCAAAGTATGTGTGGCATGGTCAACATGATTATAATGTTCATAATTTTGTTGTACACTGTTGTTGTAACCATCATAACAAACATTAATTTAAGTTGTTCTTTAATTCCTTCCTGCTGGTTTCTGTTTCGTTATCTCCAATCGAAAATCTTGAGAATTTTTGTGAAGATCACAAATTCTCGCACACACACACACACACACACGCATCCGAACATGCACTCAATTCTAAAATGATTTACATTATAAGACTTATAATTACACCATGTCGTATCGCCATCAGGGCTAGATAGAATATCTTGTGATTTGATCTCATCTGTGATGTGAACATCATCAATGAATGAATGAATTTGGTGTAGAGTTTGTCCCCTAAAGTGGCAATAATTTGTTGTTTTTGTCCTCTTGCGAGCTGGCAGTGTGTATATGATCCATGGACACACGTAGATAGCAGTCCGAAAATCTAGAAAAGAGAAGACTTTTAAAGATCCTTATCATACTGGCTGTTGTTGTTGTCTTTAGCTCTCACTGTTTCAAAGCCGGAAAAGTTGCATTTTTAATGATTTTCATAAGAATTAACAGCGGTGTTGCAAAGTGTTGTATAATTTCTTGAAACTTGGACACAAATCAAAAATTTTCCCACTTCGGCAGTTTTCAAAAACATACAAAAAAAAAAAAAGAGAAAAAACAAAGATCTTAAAAAGTGTCTTTTCTATATTCTATCTCTCATTATCGTTTTTATCATTAATTTTATCAGTGGACAGAATGCCATTTTGTTGTTGTATGGACTAATTTCACTTAAATATGATGGTAGAGAGAAAGAGAGAAGGGCAAGGACGTCAAGAGTCGTTGTTTATTTTAATTTCAATTAACAATATATTAAATTTTACGGTATTTCAACCGACCTTTTCACTTTGATACATAATTCTGATAAGAACATTAAATTAATATTCTATATTGATTAAATTAATATTTTGGATTAGTCCTCTAATTATCCTTAGCTTGCTCCGAAGAGTTATTAAACAAATATAGTGAGCGCCAGCTGCCACTTAATTGTTAAAAGTTTATGTCTTAAGTCTTTTGTATTCTTGGTGTACTTCAGTTTCTTGTGTGACGGTTATGCTACACGATATGTGTACAACATATTCGAGTACCAAATGCTAACTAAATATATTTCACATGTGGAGAAAATTCTAATACCGCAAATGAAAAATACTAAGCTAAGCGCTGGTGCTCAATAAATATTTATTTGTTCATCAATTTCAATTTTATTTCTTTCAAAGTAGTCCCCCTCAGATATATATGTAATACACTTATGCCAGCGCTTTTTCCAGTCCTCGAAGCATACTTTTTGGTATGTCCTGAAGATCTCATAATCAAACGGCAAAACGCTGTCCTTTCAAGGGGGACAAATCTGGTGAATACGGTGGCTGAGCACGATAACGATGTTGCTTTTGGCCAAATAATCTCTCACAAGCAAAGATGAGTGAGCAGGTGTATTATCATGATGCAAAAGCCATGAACTTTTTCCCCACAATTCCGTACGGTTTTTTTCGTATTGCTTCACACAAACGGCGCATAACTTCAAGATAATACTCCTTATTTACCGCACAATCTTGTGATAAGAACTCCTGATGCACTACGCCATGGTAATCGAAGAAAACAGTGAGTAAAACCTTGACATTTGGTCGAACTTGGCGTGCTTTTTTTGGTCTCTTCTCCTGGACTCTTCCATTGAGACGATTGGGCTTTGGTTTCGATACCGTAATCATATACAAATGATTCATCACCAGTAAAACTGGATCATCGTTGACCACATTCAACAATTCTTGAGCGATGCTCATGCGACGTTGTTTTTGGTCAAACTTCAGCAATTTTGGAATGAACTTCATGCCCTCGATTTCCGAAAAGTTTGCATAACATGAGCCAACCGATATGCCAACATCCTTCTACTCTAACTTCTCTAATTGTAATACGACGATCATCCATAATAATTTTTTTCACTTTCTCAACATTTTCGTAGGTTGTTGATGTGCTGGGCCGTCCAGAGCGAGCGTCGTCATTCACATCTTCTCGATCTTCTGTAAAAGGCTTGTACCACTTGTAAACATTTTTTTGACTCAGATCACTCTCACCGTATTCCACTGTCAACATTTCAAGTGTTTTTGAGCACTTAATTCAATTTTCTTACACAAAATTTGATGCAACTTCTTTGATCCATTTTTTTTCGATAGCAGAAAATCGCCGAACACGCAAAACACTTGGTTTATTTATGCTTCTCACAAACAAACTAAACATGCTATATGGATAAAACCGTCAACATATCTTTGAGATGAGTGTACCAACATAAAAAAACTAATAATCGAAAGTCGAATGAATGTAGCCCGCGGAATTTGAAAATTTGCCATACGTTTTCAACACGCCTCTTTCTTAATAATATGTTATTTCAGAAAATTTGTATCCTTCAATGCTTTCGGCAGGATCACCCGCAACTTCAACCCGCAATAACTCTTCAATTAATTCACCAGCTTCGGACTTTGCAGATTCATAATTAATATGTTATAAAATTTAACGAAAAACTCCAATACAACGTTAAGGATGTATTTTAGATAGAAGATCGGAAATATGCTAATTGATAACAACGAAGTTTTCTGTCAATGCATTAACTTATGTGTAAAGAATTAAAAAATCACCTGAATATTAACAGAAAATTGTTTTCAGGATTTATAATATTCCCTATCAAGATTATTTAAAAAGTCGGCTCAAGGTGACAGTCCAAACTCCTGTATTGCTAAGGTGGCACAACTGTCCTCTATAATAGCGCAGAGTTTGAACGCAATCTTTCACTTAGCTTGTTTACTGTCAGTTCATCTCAAGTATATTTTGCCATCTTTACAGTGGATATAATAATAACGAACACAGAATTTCTCTCAAATTTTGTATTGAAAATGAAATTTCGCGTGCTAATCGCTAAAACTGTATTCTGGCCGACTATTAACGTCTGCCATGGAAATTAACAGCGAAAGAGAGAAGAAAGTGAAAGAAATGTTGCTTGAAATCATCATTTAGATTTAAAATAGATATCCGCTGAATTTATTGTGTCTCACGAATCAATTCGTTGGGTATGAAAATCTTTGGCGTTCGACTAGTTTTAAAGGACCTAGATTAACTGATTGATTGGGCATGGTTTTATAAGTTCGACATGCAAAACGCCTACCAAATTTCCAACTGATTCGAAATCAAAAAACACACATTAAAGTCGATTAAAAATCAAGGTTGACTATTTTCCTTGATTATCGCGGTCTTACGTAAAGGGTGTCCCAATAAGAACGCAAGATTTAAATTTGCCGCCATTCGAAGTGTCATTGTTTGACATTTAAACAATTGCTATTGTTTGCTAGTAGAAGGTACGAGGTTAGTAAAAATGGAGCGCCACACGAATGAACAACGCATTCTCATTGTGCAATTGTTTTATCAAAATGGTGAAAGTTTTGCGGATACAGTTCTCAAATTGCGATCAATTTGGGTTCACAATAATGCTCCAAAAGAGTCAACTGTGAAGAGATTAATGGATAAATTTGCCAAAACTGGGTCTGTTAGTGATGTAAAGACAACATCGCGCTTTCGATCAGGTCGATCGACCGAAAATGTCGCAGCTGTACGTGATGATGTCGCTCAAACTCCATCCACCTCAATTCGACACCGAACTCAGCAAATTGGTGTCTCCAAATCCACTATGCAGCGAATTTTGACGAAAGATTTGCATCTTCATGCATACAAAGTTCAATTGATTCAGGAACAGAAGCCAGCTGACCATGAGCAGCGAAGGGAGTTCGTTAATTGGGTATTGGAGAGACAACATGAAAATGCTGATTTTGCGAAAAACTCATGTTCAGTGACGAGGCCCATTTCCATCTTGATGGATTCGTCAATAGGCAGAATTTTCGCATTTGGGGTGAGGAAAATCCTCGAGTGATTCACGAGAAGCAAATGCATCCTCAACGTGTCACTGCGTGGTGTGGATTTTGGGCTGGAGGAATCATTGGACTTGTTTTTTATGAAAATGAGGCATGTCAAGCCCTAACAGTCAATGGTGTTCGGTATCGTGAAATTATAATCAGTTTTTTCGTGCCTAGAATTGAATAAATTAATGTGGAGGGTATGTGGTTTCAACAAGACGGCGCCACATGTCATACAGCCAGAGAAACAATTCAATTGCTGCATCAGTCACTTCCCGGTCGCAATATTTCGCGTTTTGGAGACCAGAATTGGCAGCCTAGAGCGTGCGATTTAACACCATTAGACTTTTTTCTTTGGGGTTTTTGGGGTTTTTTGAAGTCGATGGTTTACGTGAATAAGCGACAACAACTCAAGTCTTAAAAGAGGAAATTGGACGCTGCATTAATGAAATACCGCAGCATTTATGCAAAACAGTCATTGAAAATTTCATTGAAAGATCGCGTGTGTGCCAGCAAAGCCCCGGCGGCCATCTGCCCGATGTGTTGTTCCATACATAACCTCATTCTGTCTACTTTACGATATAATAAATTTTCACATTTTTTTTTTTTTTTTTTATTATCGGTGTTTTATTTAAAATATAAATCTTGCGTTCTTGTTGGGACACCCTTTATGTAGGAGCATATACAGAATTTATGATTGGGCTGGCGATTAATATTAGACTGCTTTTTTTTGACATAACAATCATTAATTATCAGGATCTCGAATTTTGTACAAATTTAAGAATAAATTAAATATAAAACTAAAGTTATATCAGACATAATCTTAATTTTGACGATGTTGTAGAGCCATTGGCGGTGGAAACAAATTGTTATTAGAGATATATTCTAGAAATGCTCTGATACGGCTTTATCGTCTTTTCAGCGTACCCTCCTTTCGTGTATTCTTGTAAGTCCATCACCTGCCTAAAAGCTCTACAATCGGCATAGAATAAATCTCTAAAAATCTCGATACCTATGAGATTCAGTACATCTTCTTTATATAAATGTTATGTATAGTCGATTATATATTAGTCGACTACGTTAAGGGATTATACAAACAATAACTTCTGCTCTATGTCCACAAATCAATAAATGGAATTGGAGTCTTTACAACATTCTTCCATAGAAATATATCATACATCCAAAGATCGACCCGTCAAGCAATGTATTTAAAGGTTATGTTTTGTCGATTAGAGTTGACCAAGCAACGTGTTACATTTGCTGGACCAATTGAGTATAATTGTAATTGTCAGTATACTTGAAAGAAACTTCACTTTTATCAGCTTTTATAGTCCAATTAAAAAAATATTTGATAAATAATTTGGAAATTCTTCTAGCAGAGTTCTTTTTATATTTCCCATTATTAAATATTTTAATCTAAATGTAGGGTGATTTTTTTATCGTAGTTTTTTTAAAAATCGAATAAAACACTCAAATTTGCATCATGTATTAAAATTTTTTTATTGGAATCGATAAATTAGTTTTTGCCATTTAATTTTTAAAGAAAAATTCATGTAAATGTTATCCGCGGCTCCGTCTCAAAATGTCCATTCGGAAGGTCCAATTTTTCATTACTTTTTCGAGCATTTTGGCCTGTATTTCACGAATAACGCGTGTTATGCTATCCTGTAAGGATTCAATAGCGTTCGGCTTGTTCACATAGACTAACGATTTGACATAATCCCACAAGAAATAATCAAAAGGCGTTAAATCGCAAAATCTCGGAGGCCAACTCACAGGCCACATCGAGAGATAAGCTGCTCACCAAATTCATCCCTCAACATATCCATTGTTTCACGGGCAGTGTGGCATGTTGCACTGTCCTGGTGAAATCACATGTCAACCAAGTTCAACTCAGCCAATTGGGAGAAAAAAAAAATTCCTTGTGGTTGAGTAATAAATGCCCAATCGCTGAGAACGGCGACGAATTGTCATTTCACGATCGTCATTAACCCCGGTCGCTACGGCTGCAATATTTTCTTCGGTGCGCACTCTACGCATGCGAGTCGATGGTTTTATGTCTAACAAAGTAAATTTGGTGCGAAATTTGGAGGTAAAAGCACGAATTGTTGATTCAGCAAGTTGATTATGGCGACTCTAAAAAGGGTCGTATCAAACGATCCACATTTGTCACTAAACACGAATTTTGATAATAAATTTCACCGATGTGTAATCGTTGTTATTTATTTCGTTTGTTAGTTTTTTCATGATGAAATGGCAGAGTATACTGTACACTTTTCACTTTGACAGATGACATTTGGACGCCATTACCAACCAGTGCTGCCAACCTGAAAAACTTAAATCTTAAAAAATTTAAGTTAATTTTGAAGCTGATTCTACTTTTTATATTAAGTGATGGCTTTATGACAAACCTTTGATAATATAATATTATATTGTATGTCCCTAACATTTATTGCCTTTTGATTTCGAAATAGCTTTTTGCATTTTTGTATTATACATGTAAATTTATCCAAATTTAAAAATTAAATTTAATTAAATATATCAAATACAGGCTGGCGCAATAGAACGTGAATATTTAAAAAATAGATTAAAAAATAAATACAAAAGTTATGGTTAAAATAAATCTAAGGCATTGTAGAGTAATAAATGGAGTTCATTTTTTAAAAATAACATCATCTAAATGGTGACCCTCTCCATGATGGCACTCCTCTAACCGCAAACGAAAATTATTGAAAACTTTCTTCAGTAATACTGGTGTAATGGCTGCTATTTCACCACGGATATTCCCCTTGAGCTGAACGATGTTTCTTGGATTATTACTGTAGACTTTGTGTTTGAGGTGTCTCCACAAAAAAAAGTCAAGAGGCGTCAAGTCTGGACTACGTGGGGGCCATGGGATATCACCTCTTTTCGAAATCAGTCTGCCAGGGAACATCTGCTTCACCACCGCCATGGAATCATTTGATGTGCGACAGGTAGGTCCATCTTGTTGGAACCAAGTTCTAGAATTCACTATTCTTGAACTTTCAATTTCTGGAGCCAAAAATCCGTCCAACATCTCAACATAGCGTTTTGTATTAAACGTGGCGTTTTGGCCCCGCGCATTTTCGAAAAAAAGGACGAATTATTCCTCTGCCAGTGATTGCTGCCCATACTGTCACTTTAGGACTATGCAATGGTTTCTGGTGTTTGATTTTGGGATTTTCACTGTTCCAGTAACGACACTGCTCCAGTAATGACGGTTTACGAACCCATTCATAAGGAAATGAGCCTCGTCAGAGAAAAGGATATTGTCAAAATTGGAAAATCGATTAAGCATTTCATTAGCAAATGCGAGCCTTGCTATGAAGTCAGACTCTTTCAATTCTTGTGTTAATTGCAGCTTATATGGATGCAGTTTAAGATCCAATGTTAAAATTCGTTGCAAACTTCGTCGCGATAATTGTAAGACAGACGATCTCTTGCGAGTCGACATTTGTGGATTTCCTCGTACTGACTCCATAACCCTCTCAACATTGTCTTCGGTCCTAGATGTTCTTGGGCGACCATTTGCTTGTGGTTCAAATGTTGAACCGGTCTCTTCAAAACGCTTTATCCATATTTTAATTAAATTAGCACTCGGAGCTTCACTAATTCGCCGTAGTTCATATTCAGCACAATATAGTCGCCTAGTAGCAATATATGAACGAGAGTTATCGTAAAATGCGCGCACGCTTCCCGTCGAAGTGATTCATAGCGACTAAAACTATCCCCACCCGCCCCGCCCGCGCCTTTTCTACCCCGCAAAAGAAAGATGATGCAATATGCACGTTCTATTGCGCCACCCTGTATAAACAATGCTTCTGTTGTAATGTTGTATGGTAAGCGCTTTTTCTTTCTTAAATTGTATGCTTTGGGGGGCGAAAACTGCACTGCCTTAATTTTTAAAACGAATTCCAATTTTATAAGAAAAATAATCCGAAAATTACAATTCTGATTGTGTAGTCCCACTTAGTTGACATACAATTTTAAAAACAATTACTTTGCCACTTTTCTTGCCATTCTGTTTGTTGGAGAATCACTTCTTTTTGCTTCAAAACCACGAACATTTGCTTTAACTAAGTACGGAAAATATTTTCATCATTAGCAATTGATTTTCTCAAATTTTCTTATCTCATCTTTCTTATATTAGAGACACCTTGCTCAAGTAATTTTTCTTCCTATCTGAAATTCTTGTGCCGTGAGTCATCTAAGCTGCTATCTGCAACGCATGCATTATTACTTCTGCATTCAACCTTAATTATCTTGTCGTAGACTTTTCAGTTTATTTCCTTTTTTTTTTTCGTTTTCGAAAATTAATTTCAATTCAATATCGGTGAGTCTTTTATTGAAAGTATTCGAAATGTATGATTATCTTTTTGCTGGCCATGTATGAGTGTTGTATCTTAAAATGTTGCATTACCAACATCCTGTTTTAGTTTTTTTTTTTTTTGTTTTGTGTCTTGTGGTCGACACAATGTTAAGTGCTGCCTCTTGGTAACATTTGCTTTGTAGCTGTTATCAGAAATCCCCGAAAAAAGAGCCGGACGGAAGATGTGATGACGTTAAATATTTTTTTAGTAAAGAATTCCAAATATTTCAACTTGGCCCAGTAAGATGAAGAGAAAGAAATGAAATGCGTCATCGGGATGTATTACATTAGACTAAAAGCATTATGATGATATTATTGTGTTGTTGATGATGGTATGAGTGCATGAGTCATCAATGTTTGGTCTAAATTGAAGCGTAAATGGAAGATGTAAGGGAATAAGTAGGAGAGGATTTAACATTAAGGGTCACTTCCTATGGCAATCAATTTAAATTAGCCATTCGTTCACAACAACAATGGATAATATATTGTCCCGTCCATTAAACATATCAGTTAGCAAGCTTGATTTCTTCCCTAAACCTTACTTTGTAACGACTATAGGTGAAATCTTTTCATAGATGAATCTTGGATTTTAAAACAATTATTATGTGCCAATAAAGGATAATATGCTTTTTCCATTACAGTCCCCTGAGCATGACTAATTGAGGATGTAAAATATAGAAGAGGTAATAGAGCTTGGGACTCAATCCGTAATAAGACGATAAGATAAAGATGGAAGGTTTCTGCCGAAATTTAGAGCTCAATATTGAATATGTTGCAGTTAAACCAAAAATATCTAAATATGCATGTAAGGATAAACTTATTCAAAGATTTTTAGAGTGTGGTGTATTTAGGGAGAGAGAATATTTCTATAAGCTGCCAATAGTACAGAATAATAATCGACCGTTGCGCGATGATTGGCACACGTCCTTTCGCATGGTCTCAGTTTCAGCCTGATGCTTCTGATGAACGCCTTGAGTAGTCGTCTAATCGATATGTTACGTTAATACTTCTCAAACTGTAACATTTGAAATCGTTACAGTTTGTGGGTCCCGTTGAGTAAAAATAGAATTCGTGTAAGCTCACTGAATGTGAGCAGCTCTTTCACATCTGATTCATGAGATGCAAGCGAATTTGTTGCTTTTTTTTAAGTACAGAATGGCATGCCAATTATCGAAGAAGCAATAGATTGCGGTTGCTCAGCAACCAGCCAAAACAAGAAGAAGAATTGCGAACAACAATGCAGATCGTGCGCCGTCAGAGCCGGGTCGCGATAATCTTTCAATCATCTGAATCAGAGCCTAGACATGATTTGGCCCATGCCTGATAATTGGAATCTGTGCTTACTATGTCGCGTCTTCAAAACTTGATATCTAAATAGTAATAATGCTATGCTATAGTAATATAGTATGCTATGCTATAGTAGTAATAGTAAATATGCTATAATAATGCTATGTCATTTTCTTGACAATCTCTTATAGGATTCTAGGATAAAATTTATTCTGACCTGACCTGATTGAACATTATCAGTTCGACAATTTACTAGACGTTTACACTACAGCAAATTCTGGAGAACATTCTGGAAATTCAAGGCGAAACAAAACACCCTTTTCTTGACTCTTAACTTGACTCCCGTTCGATACCGCAAAAATCATTTAAATTCGTGTCCGTGTTTATTTGATATAATCTTATTGCAAAATGACACTGGCCCAAACAAAGTTCTCAGTAAAAATATGCAATTATCATAGAGAATTATACTTGATTGCAGTCAGACCGCCATCTTTTCCGCATACAGACCGTGATCTTTTCCGCATACAGAGATAACATATGGAAATAACAATGAGGAAAGCAGCAGTAATCCTGGCTATTTCAATCTTTTATAAGATCCACATATTTCTGGTTAAAGTCGATGCTGTCACTGGTCTTTAACTGTTAGATTTTATAGCAACCTAGCAAAATATTAAGAAGCATTCTCAGGTGTTAGAAACCAAGGGTTGGATGGAAAAATGGGGTACAACCAAGTTATCTAATTCGACAAACACAAAGTCTTCTCCTCTGGGACGCTCCGAAAATGTTGACAACTACTGCTTTAAAGCAGGGGATGATTTTATCTACATTGGATAGACAATAAAGTATACAAAAGTATTACAAGATGTCAGCCAAAAAGTTGGAAGAAGAGTGTTGCTGGCAAATAAGTACTACGAGTATTATGGATTTACAGACAAGCGATTTAGTGACAAATTCGTCACTCGATGAACAAAAATTCAACTTTTCCAGACAGTAGCCTTATTGCGATTGCGTTGACTGGGTCATGTTGTGGGAATGGACCTAAATGATCCAGCATGAAAAGTTTTCGACAACGAACTCGATGGACAGTGCAGAAAAGGGCGACCAAAACTCCGTTGGAAGGACCAGGCTTTTGAAGTACTATCGAGACTTGGTGTGACGAATTGGAGGAGAAGCGCAGAAGATCGAAGCGTTTGAAATTATTTTCTACGAGCGACGTATAATAGATAAGTATGTCTACTTCAGTCACCACCTAAGCAGAAGAAGAAGCCTTATCGTTATGATTGGCAAACTGACACCGCTGCAGTAAAGTTCATTAAATTATGGCGATATCAGGAGGTGCCACAAGTTCTGGGGATCTTCAAGAGAAGAATACGTCGCAGGTGCAAACCATGAGCTGCATGACGATATCGGCGTAGGGAAATGCATCAAAATACAGTGATTGCGTTGTCTGGGTCATGTAGCGCGGTTGGACTATAAAGCTCCCGCATGTATGGTTTTCACCAATTACCGCCAAATTCTTCGTTGGAGCAACAAGATTTCTGCAACTATTTTAGAACTTGTAACGAATTTGAGAGAAAACTAAGAGCACCGAAGCGATTGGAATCTTTTTCTACATAAGACGCAAAATAGACAATAATTTCGATCGATATCACATCAATATTTGATATGATTTATCCCACATCTTCATTAACTCAAAATTTGTGAAAATTATCTTTTGTTTTGAGAAAAGTAATTTTCACAAATTTTGAGTTAATGAAGATGTGGTATAAATCATATCAAATATTTATGGAATGGATAGATGGGATAGTTAGATATTTCTTTTTAAATCAAATGCCTTTTTGGACACTGACGGCTATTTGTAGCTCAAAATATTGATAATGTAATGGTTGCTTTTTGTTGATAAGTTCGGCTATAGTTTGGCAGTTAGGTCTCGGATTAAAAGAATCCTAGAATTAGAATTTTGAATTTTATTTCCAACATTTCTACTAAAGTCTTTCACCATCTTCAGGGATATGTTAATAAAAAATTCATTGAATACTACATTATTAATTAGCATGAATAATCATATCAAATACATGTATTTTTATTTTTTACATTGGAAAAAAAATGTGTTATAAAAGTTATCATCTGGAGCAAGCTTAAGTCATCTACTACCGCTGTCGTCTATATTTGTTGCTTATTTGTTTATAGATCTCCGAAGATTGTTTCTTATCGGTTTTTATAATTGAATCTCATTTTTAGGGGTACATTTATTATATGAGGCATTTCTAAACTAAATCTTTGAGAGTAGTTTCTCTCCTCCATCTAATGTCTCCACGTTATCAAGATTGGATTAATGTCCTGTCAGGACATTATGATACTACATGTGCTCCAAAGGTCTGTTATTCTTTTCTAGTGAAGCAATTATAGATTTTAATTTAGTTTCAATATTGAAAATGAGAAGCAAATAATAAACTTTCAATCCGAGTCGGAGAATATCATATCGGAGTGGGGGCGTTTCCTCTTGAGGGCTTTGTAAACAAGGAAAACTGTCGTATTTGGGACTTCGGGTGCTCTTTGCACAGCGTTGGCCCATTCATACTAGAAAAGCCTCTTCGATTAAGGCTGAAAATGGTCGGGAATTATTTTCTACGGGCGGCGTATAATAGACAAGGATGTCTACACCAGTCGCCTCCTAGGAAGAAGAATAACTATCGGGTCTTAACAACCGACAGTTTGTGGCCAAAACTTGAATCACAAAATTGATTACAGCCTACCAATTGAACGACTACAATTTATCAAACAATCGGTCTCGTTAATGTCAATTGACCACGTTGCAGCCGTTAAACTTCTCTCTATTAGTGTACCGTAAAAGATCAGTATTATGCGAAAAATTCGCACAGAGTTTAGCTGCTGGAAATGTTCGTACAATTAAGACCAAAATCATCGAAAAGGTACTGCAAAATTGTGTTGGCTAATGTCATACAAGCGCAGGCTGTAAGACCAAAATCATCGAAAAGATGTTGTATTGGCTAATGCCATACAAGCAGAAGGAGGAGTCACTTGAATGAAGTTGAACTTCATCGATAATACCAAGGATCAATGCTTGTCAATTAAGCGATAATAAAGGTCGTTCCAATAAGAACGCAAGATTTAAATTTTAAATAAAACACAGATATTTAAAAAAGAAATCGTGAAACTTTATTATACCGTAAAGTAGACAGAATGAGGTTATGTATGGAGCAACACATCGGGTAGATGGCCGCCGCGGCTTTGTTGGTACACATGCGATCTTTTAATGGATTTTTCAATGACCGTTTTGCATAAATGCTGCGGTATTTCATTAATGCAGCGTCCAATTTCCTCTTTTAAGACTTGAGTCATCGTCGGCTTATTCGCGTGAACCATCGACTTCAAAAAAACCCAAAGAAAAAAGTCTAATGGTGTTGAATCGCACGATCTAGGCGGCCAATTCTGGTCTCCAAATCGCGAAATAACACCACCGGGAAATGACTGATGCAGCAATTGAATTGTTTCTCTGGCTGTATGACATGTGGCGCCGTCTTGTTGAAACCACATCCCCTCCACATTCATTTTTCCAATTCTAGGCACGAAAAAACTGGTTACATGTCAAACAATGACACTTCGAGTGGGACACCCTTCATTTGAAAAAAATATTTGCTATCGACTATTATGCATATGATCGTGGGTTCGAATCCCGATACAATCTCCTATAACATTCTGAGTGGCCGTCAGTTTCATGTGTCTGACGAACATTTCGAGTAGTCGAGTACAAGTCTTGTAAATGCTTCTCAAACTGTGACTTTCGAAATCGTCCTTACACTGTAGGTTCCATTAAGTGATAGTGCATGTAAATTCACTGAATGTGAGAAGTTCTCCCATATCTAATACATGGGATGCAAGGCAGTCTGTTTATTTGAAAGAAAATATTTATTTGTAGAAAAGGAAGGCTTATTGCACGAGTTTCAATAGAACTAATAAGTGTCCTTATAGTTATTAACATACATTTGTTTTTGGTAATTTTCTCTAACTTTTTCTAAATATTTGATAGAAATCATAATTCAAATCAAATCACTGTGGAAGATGCATCATTGAGAGAACATCATTAAAAAACAAAAAAAAAAAAAAATGCCCACAAAATGACGAATCATGAGAACAATTGAGCAAGTCAGACCACCATCAATCTATTCATTTATCGATCAATCTACACAACGATCGATCGATCGTTTGCTTTTTGTTCGATTCATAACTCTTTTGCAGTTCAATGATGTCCGTCTGTCGCCTGTGATTTGTTCATTCACATCACTTGACTTCTCCATTCACATTCACGATGGGTTCACCTGTTGTTTCTCCACTTCAGCTGGAGTTTTCGACACCGTAACAAAACTTGGCCAACACTCACTCACTCTACGCTTCAATTTCGATCTTTTTTTTTCTCACAAAATAAAATGCTACTTAAGCAGCAATTATGGTTACTTTGTAGAAGCCATTGTTACAGATTCCATGTTGTTCATATTGATGATGTTTTTTTTTTTCGTACAGAGGATGTTTAATTGTACGACATTTAACAAAGGAAACCAATGGTCTGTTTGAAGTTCACAATATTGTTGTGGTTTTGATTGTCGAATTCTGATTCGAATGTGGCTGCCGTTGCTGCTGCTGCCGGTTGGTGGTATTTGCTGCATCGTCATCACCATTGGAATCTGATTTACAGCTCCAATTAGGCTGTCAAAATTGCATTTGTTGAATTGGTACAGCAGAAGAAAAAACAAGGAATAACAATAAACGATCAATATGAATATCATATGATCAAAAAGAAGAACAAACACAGTGATGAATACAAACGGCGGCTACTTCTTCTGTATGGGTTGATGTTAAAAGTATTGTTTGCATGTATCGATCAATGGATTAAATCGATTGATGATGGGCTTTAAACAACCGACTGCTTGTATAAGAGAATGAATAGTGCTTCTTTTCATGTTCTGAAATAGTGCCAGTCATTTTCTATTGTCTTGCATGAGTATGGATTTCCCCAAACATTTTAAGATATTTTAAAGTTTATGAATGAATGAGAATTCGTAAGGAGAGCTGAATAATTGCAGCCTATATATTTTATGGAGCAAAATTTTCGTAATTGGGGACCAAGTTAAAAGAAATAGGAAGTCTGTATATGGTAATAGTAATTTTTGATAGCTGCTATATATGCCGGGTTTTCTGTTTATACAGGGTGGGCCATAAGGGTGTTGGCGGTTTAAATATTCAATTAAAAAAAAAAAACTACGAAACATAAAAAAAATATATTTGTATTTTTAAAAAGTAGAAGCATGGGAATTTT
>JAHXMU010000658.1:2262855-2276820 GCA_019455685.1 Philornis downsi | reverse complement strand
AAATTGTCTCACGGCAAACTGCTAAATTGTCAAGGTTCTGTGGGCGTAAATATGAAACTTTTTGAAAAATTTTCTAAACTTTTTATTACTTATTCGGTAATTAAAATCAATATATGGTTGAAATATAGAAATATGGGAACCTTCTTAGTTCTCACACTTTTTGAAATGCTAGAAGTATATTTCAATACATATTTCAGGAGAAACATAAGTCAAGTCTATGTGCCGTAAATAAGAAGAGGAAATTTAAGCCAAGCTAAACTGTCTCATGGCAAACTGCTACATTGCCCAAGGCTCTGTGGGCGTCAATCACTAAAGGTGTTATCTAAGCTTTGGCATACACGAACTTCATGTCCCTTCCCGCATTTGCGTCCATCCATTTGTTAGTTTAGTTTAGTTTTGAGAAATACCAGACAAATTAGACATGATCTTGGAAAACGGAAAATATATTTGAATTAATATGAATCCGCTGTCGAAAAAATGCGCTTTTGTTTCCCCAGTATAATCAATCCTCGTAAGTTCAAGTAAATTATCAATGAGAGAATTGACATCAAAACACTTCATTAAAGGAAAATTGTAGACATGGCCTAAATAGTCATAAAAGAACAACCAAATATTTTTTGATTGTTGTTCTTCTCTATGCCTTTATCTACTTTTACAATTTTCCAAGAATGGAATCTTTTGCATGAATTCCTCCTTTAATATAAATATTACACATCAGTTCCCTGCCATAAATATTTTAGTGTTTGTTTATACGCAATTTGGGAATGCGATCTTAAGTGTTATATAAATTTAAGTGTTAACAAAATTGTATTAAAACGTGTAGTAAAATTATGTACTATATGTAAATGAATTGAGTTTTCGTCCAGGCTACAGAGTGATCGACAAATGTTGCTACCATGATGTTATTTAGAGATTCCAGAACTACAACTCCTTCCAACTCTACTTATTTAGTATCAACCACATAGTGTAACTTTATAGCAGTCATCTCTGAGTGGCTGGGGAAATTTCTCAATAAACTGATTCAAAGAAAATTCACATTTGACTGGATCCCAGGGTCTTCTGACGTTATTGCACATAGCGTTCTCTTGTGGGGTTATGGCAAGCAAAAAAATTTACAACACAAAACCAACAAACTTGAATGATTTAAAGAAAAGTAATCGAAAGATAACACTGGTCTACAAATGTGGAAAAAATAATCTGGGTGCGCTGAATTCGATTCTGGCATGTCGCTTGGGCTATCACATCTTGTTAATTTTTTATCGCATGCTGGCAATACTGTAAAACAGTCAATACTACAATTTCATAATTATTAATTTGACAGAAGCCCATATTCACTCTAAATCTTCATAATAGTAGAGTTTAGGCATGTCAGGGAGATCGTGAGTTACTGATTCGAGCTATTTTTGCTTTGTGTGTGGTGAATATTTGATTTGGAAAAAAAGGATATGCAATATCAGAATCATTAAAATATGTCAGAAACTTGAATAAACTGTGGATACCGACAATGTTTTGCAATAGTTGCAGAACTGTTTTATCTATTTCGTCTATTTCGGGTTTTCAATTCCAGTACTTTAGAGAGAGTCAAGTAACCACCAAACCAATTCTAACTTCTCTTTAACAAAAGTTGCTGGATTCAATATGAAAAATCAAAAATCGTCTTCCAAACCAGTTCAACGTAAACCAAATGATTCATTACCAAACATTCCTAGTGGTACAAGCAGTGAGTCCGAAACATCTTTCACCAGAAGTGGTAGTTTGTATCAGGCTGATAATGAACGCCATTTAGTAACTCAAGCTGAGCTGAGCTGATCTAATTCGGGATTTACATTTAACAAAGCAAGACGCAGAATTACTAGCTTCACACATGCAGCAGTGGAAATATCTTGCAGTTGGGACAAAAGTAACAATCTACAGATATGGAAGCTTTGGAATTGTTTGCATATTTTGAAAAGGAAACTCTCCATTCTACACCGTACCGATGTTGATGGCTTATTTCAAAAAATGAACCAGCCATATGACAAAACTGAACTTAGATTATTCATTGATGGTTCTAAGTACGGTTTAAAGGCTCTTCTTTTGCAAAATGGGAATGGAAAACCATCCATACCAATTGCTAATGCCGTCAATGCAAAGGAAAATTATGAATCAATGACTGAAATTTTGACATTACTCAAATACAACGATAATAAATGAAAGATCTGTGATGACCTAAAGTTGTGTGATTAAAATTTTTTTGTATATATGGTATAGACCATCGTAAATAACTGTAAATTAATCTGTTTCAGGTTATTGGTTTGTTCACAAAATTTTGTTGGTTTCTTTGTCTATGGAATAGTCGCACTACATGTCATCATTACGTCAGAACAGAGTAGCCAAAAAGAGCTCAGTATTCACCAGGAAAACAAAACATTTCAAATAAACCATTAATTGATCCAAATGACGTTCTTCTTCCGCCGCTTCACATAAAATTGGTCCTTTTTAAGAACTTTGCCAAGGCTCTGGACAAAGATGGTGCAGCATTTAAATATTTGTTAGCGGTTCTTCCTAAAACTTCATATGTTAAAATCAAAGCAGGCATATTTGTTGGTCCTCAAATCAGGAAGCTATTGAATGATGGCAATTTTTCATAATGTTTATTGGAGAAAGAATATGCAGCCTGGAAATCTTTCAACAGCATCGTGAATAGTTTTCTTGGAAGCAATGAGAGGGAAAACTGCATTGAAAAATTATTACTGAATTACTGAAAAATTATCACCAATTAGGTACACGAATGTCACTCAAAATGAAGTTGCCTGATTCGCATTTAGATTTTTTCCCCCACAAAATCTAGGTGCGGTGAGCGACGAACAAGGGGAGCGTGCTTACCAAGATGTAATGAAAATTGAAAGAAATTATCAATGATTTTGGGACAAAAGAATGCTGGGAGACTATTTCTGGACTCTAATATGGGAAACTGAACCAACAAAATACAAACGACGTTCAAATAACGCCATTGACTTTTGAAAATTCATTGATTTTTAAATAAACTAATGATTTTTCATGTAAAAAGCAAATAAAACTATTTTTTTTTATCTCTAAAACCTGACGTGATAGAGAAAAACCAATTACAGATTCGAATTCAGCCCTCCAAATTATTTTAGGGAAGATATTTGGTTGCTTCAGCCAAAAACCTTGTTGGCTAGTGTAATTGAAACATCTCCCCGCTGCAACGCTCCAGGCAGCTATGAATAATGATGTCTTCGAGCGAGGAAATCATTTAAATTCAATTGTTTTTAAAAGTATAAATACGCCAGTTGCGTTAAAAATCTCATATATTGCACAAATATTCTAAACAGTCCATAAGAAATTTGCAGTTTCTTATGTATTTATCAAAATGTTTAAAAAATTGAATAACATTTTCAAATTATGGATTGCAAATTAGTGAACGCATTTCATTTATTCTGCATTACTGGTACTGGTATTTTGTTTGAAAGCAAAAATTATTTATAGTTTAGTTTCGAAAGTGTGAATCAGGATAAAAATATCAGACAACTTCACTTCGATTGTTTGAATTAGAATGAACATTTTTGAGTTGCCAGAAACTGAAGGGAAGCTGTGCTATTTTCTAGTTTCATTTCGTTTCGGAGACAATTCTTAATAATTGTAAATGTTGGTTTATTAAATATTTCTTATTATTTGGGAATTACTGCCATCATGCGATCTTATGATTTTATGATAAAAGTCTTGATTAAATTGTTGTCAGCAGACTTCCGCAGATATATTTTGTTACATTAAAAAAAAAAAAAAAAAAAATAAATAAAAATGTTGTCATTGTTATTGATTTCCTAATGTTGTGTTAATGATTTACAAGTTTAGCTTATTCGCAAAAAGTCGCTGAGATAACTTCTTGTGATTATATTTAACAATTTTATTGATATTTCCGGGCTATAAAAGTTCCTTTTAAAAATATGGCGTTTATATCATGAAATTATAAAACAATATTTGACTCCAAATTTCTTTCCTCTGAAACTATGTAAAAACTTTCTCCGAATGCTCTTTTTTGATAAATACAGGGTGGCGCAATAGAATGCATATTGCATCATCTTTTTTTGCGGGGTAGAAAAAGCGCGGGCGGGTGAGGCGCCTACATCGTTAGGTTGGCGGGCTCATGGAGTTTTAGTCGCTATGAATCCCTTCGACAGGAAGCGTCGCGCACTTTGCGTGCGCGCATTTTACGAGAACTCTCGTTCATATATTGCTACTAGGCGACTATATTGTGCTGAATATGGACTACGGCGAATTAGTGAAGCTCCGAGTGCTAATTTACTTAAAATATGGGTAAAGCGTTTTGAAGAGACCGGTTCAACATTTAAACCACAAGCAAATGGTCGCCCAAGAACATCTAGGACCGAAGACAATGTTGAGAGAGTTATGGAGTCAGTAGGAGGAAATCCACAAATGTCGTCTCGCAAGAGATCGTCTGTCTTACAATTATCGCGACGAAGTTTGCAACGAATTTTAACATTGGATCTTAAACTGCATCCATATAAGCTGCAATTAACACAAGAATTGAGAGAGTCTGACTTCATAGCAAGGCTCGCATTTGCTAATGAAATGCTTAATCGATTTTCCAATTTTGACAATATCCTTTTCTCTGACGAGGCTCATATCCATATGAATGGGTTCGTAAACCTTCAGAATTGTCGTTAGTGGAACAGTGAAAATCCCAAAATCAAACACCAGAAACCATTGCATAGTCCTAAAGTGACAGTATGGGCAGCAATCTCTGGTAGAGGAATAATTGGTCCTTTTTTCTTCGAAAATGCGCGGGGCCAAAACGTCACGGTTAATACGGAACGCTATGTTGAGATGTTGGACGGATTTTTGGCTCCAGAAATTGAAAGTTCAAGAATAGTGAATTCCAGAACTTGGTTCCAACAAGATGGAGCTACCTGTCACACATCAAATGACTCCATGGCGGTGGTGAAGCAGATGTTCCCTGGCAGACTGATTTCGAAAAGAGGTGATATCCCATGGCCCCCACGTAGTCCAGACTTGACGCCTCTTGACTTTTTTTTTGTGGGGATACCTCAAACACAAAGTCTACTGTAATAATCCAAGAAACATCGTTCAGCTCAAGGAGAATATCCGTGGTGAAATGGCAGCCATTACACCAGTATTACTGAAGAAAGTTTTCAATAATTTTCGTTTGCGGTTACAAGAGTGCCGTCGTTAAGAGGATCACCATTTAGATGATGTTATTTTTAGAAAATAAACTCCATTTATTACTCTACAATGTCTTAGATTTATTTTAACCATACCTTTTGTATTTATTTTTTAATCTATTTTTTAAATATGCACGTTCTATTGCGCCACCCTGTATTTCAATTTCATTAATGATAAATATGCTATATTTTTCTCAGAGTATTCAAGATTTTTGCGTCGTCTGTATGCTTATCTGTTTTGTATACTAAGATTTTGGCATGAAAAATATGTAATGAGTTATGGTACTGGGCGGATTCAATAAATTTGGCACATCTTGGCCGAATGTCAGCGTAAGAATGTATTCATAATATTTGTTACCAATTTATAGACTGTAAGCAGCAAGAATATCCATTCTTGAAGGTGTTGGAAACTGTATGGAAAATAAACTTATCTGGCGTTATTTTTTTATTTTCTGAAAATCTGTTGTGGCATCACATATCAGCTGAATATTATACCAAAAATATGCGCGCATTACCAAAAAAAAAAAAAAAAATATCCAAAGCGAAATTTTGTTACCCTTTTTCCAAAAAAAAAAAAAAAATAAAAAAAAAAAAAAAAAAAGACTAATTTAGTAGTTAATCGGTATACGTATGTAAAGAAAAACTAGGTGCAAAAGATAGACTACTGTCACTTGAACGAAGTTGTATTTCGTCAATAATCTGTTAGACAGTACTTGCAATGTTACGCAAATGTTTGAAAAAATATTGTTTCATGTTTGTTTTATAATAATTTGTAAAAAGAAACTGCCAACGACCCAATCATGACAAGACAAGAAACTTCTAGACTTTATATTAAATTTCAAGATAAAGTAATCATGCAAAAAGAAACTCTTGTTTTTAGAAATTCATACATACTTGTCCATTCGAAAGAGCCTTGCATTGTAAATGGCACTTGGTGCTCTCCAAAATAGCTGAGACCTCTTCCAAATAAGCAAATAATTAACTCCATTTCCTTCCCTAATGTTGTGTCAATTTCAGGTTTAGTTATTGAAATAAATAATGCAAGAGCATGACTCAAGACTCATTAGCAGTTTTCAGAAACATCGCGAAATTCTTCTCTTCTTCTTTCAAAACAATGATTTCGATGGCATATCCTTAAACTTTATGAATGAACTTAAAGAATTACTTTGAGGAGAATATCAAAATAGTATGAATAAAAAGAAATTATGAAGAGATGAAAACCGCATCACATTCGGGTTAACATGATTGACAACACCAGATATCTTACACTGATTCTTACAAAAAGCACATTCTGCAACATTTTCAGACTTTCCTGTAAAATTTTGTTTTCAATTAAATTGTGAGCAGTCTATATTACATACCGATTACCTTCTATTTCCAGATTATTCGAGGTGTGATCAAAAAATAATCGTTATTTTCAATTTTTTCAAAAAATATTTATTTATTCATAAATAACTATCTTGTCCCCTTCAAAGTAATCCCCCTCAGATATAATACATTTATGCCAGCGTTTTTTCCAATCCTCGAAACACTTCTGAAACGCGGTTTTTGTATCGCCAACAGCTCCTGTTTTCTTTTATCTCGTCAGTCGTAGCACAACGCTTTCTCTTCAATCTCTGGAACAGAAAAAAGTCGCAGGGGGCCAAGTCCGGTGAATATGATGGTTGAGGCATGATTGCGGTTTTGTTTTTGGCCAAAAACTCACGCACAAGCATCGATGTGTGAGCTGGTGCGTTATCATGGTGCAAAATCCATGATTGGTGTTTCCACAATTCTGTGCGTTTCCGACAAATTGCTTCACTCAAACGGCGCATAACTTCAAGGTAGTATTCCTTATTTACCGTACGATCTTGTGGCAAGAATTCATGATGCACCACCACATTGCAATCGAAAAAAACAGTGAGCAAAACCTTCACATTTGACCGAACTTGATGTGTTTTTTTTTCGGACTTGGCTCTTCTAGACGCTTCCATCGGGATGATTGGGCTTTGGTTTCAATATCATAGGCATACACCCATGATTCGTCACCAATTATGACCTTTTTGAGGAAATCTGGATCGCCGTTGACAACGTTCAACAGCTCCTAAGCGATGTCCATGCGACGTTGTTTTTGCTCAAAATTTAGCAATTTTGGAACAATCTTCGCTGCCGCACGTTTTATGCCAAAAACATCCGTAAAAATTGCTTGGCATGAGCCGAACGATATGCCATCATCATCAGCAACCTCTCTAATATTCATATCATATTCTTCACTGCTTCATCATCAGCAACCTCTCTAATAGTGATTCGACGATTACCCAAAATCATATTCTTCACTGGTTCAATGTTTTCATCGGTTGTTGACGTGCTCGGGCGACCAGGACGAGCATCGTCATTGACATCTTCTCGGAATTCCTTAAACCGGTTATACCAAAATTAAACTTGTGTTCTGCTCATAGTAGACTCGCCAAACGCCACAGTTAACATTTCAAATTTCCTGGCACATTTAATTTCATGTTCTACATAAAACTTAATACAGTTTCTTTGATCCATTTTTTCGAATAGTAAAAAAAACGCAACTAACCTTTTCATCTGTCAAAAGCAAACTAACAATCCAAAATGCCTGATATTGTCAACATATATAACGGACATGTGTACTAAGATGACAGGAAAACAAATCCAAAAATCGAACATACGTAACTCACGAAATTTGAAATTAACGGTTATTTTTTGATCACACATATTGGGCATATATGTATGTATATATTGAAAAACATATTGCTGTCAAAGGAATTCTCAAATCAGAATTTTGAATTACTATATATTTTTCTTAGAATAGTTGTGGTTTCAAAAATAACGTATAGGTGGCGGACGATTTTTAGGTAATTCGGGTATGAGAATTTCAGAAATGTTTTGAATTTCTCTGTCACTGCTCCAATGTTTGAGAAATTAAACATTAAAAACTAAAAAAAAATTATTATTATACCGTCTGTAGTTTTCGATATAATAATCATTTGAAATGGTTTGTTACATCATGTATCCATAATTTCCATTTTTACATATTTACTCTAAAAGGGTTCCAGTGGGTGAATATATATTTTATGCGAAATATGTAGAGAATATGACGGATAGGGCAAGATTTCCCATTTCAGCGTTTCCACGTCGGCTTTAACGTTCTGGCCATGCTGAAGAATCACTTTTTCGTAACTCTCCACGTATTGTGGACGTTTCTCGCGCAGAGTTCGACTCAAACGCATTAAAAGAAATGTCGATACCGATCCCTAATGATAGTTTCGTTTGGTTTCAACAGTTCGTAATAAATAACACCGACCTGGTCTCACCGAATACAGAGCATAACATTCGCAGCGCGAACATCCGACCGAGGTGACGACGTAGAACCAAAACCGGGCAGCCCCCAAGAATTTTTTTTTTTCTTTGAATTGCTGTAATGAATCCATTTTCCATCACCCATTACAACACGATGAAGAAACCCCTTACTTTTTTGTCGCTGATGCAGTTTCCTACAGGCGAAAAAACGACGCTCAACGTCCCTTAAATTCAACTCATAAGGAACTCAAATTCCTTGCTTTTGAATCATTTTCAACGCATAAAATCGCTTGGAAATGGCTTGGCGGGTAACTACTAATACTAAAGCTGGTTCTACCTGCGTTTGACAAAGATCCCCATCAAGCAATGCCGTCAATTCAGTGTCTTCGAAAGTTTTTCGTCTTCCTTCACGCGAACGGTCGTCAACATCATAATCATCGTCTTTAAAGCGACGAAACCAATCTCGACACTTTGTTTCACTTAAATCAACATCTCCGTAAACTTTTTGAAGCTCTCGATGAGCTTAAGCGGCCGTTTTCTTCGATTGAAAGAAGAAAATCAATACTTCCCGCAAATAATAATAATTATTAGGCACAAAATCATAAATATTCACACAACCACAAGAATATGACGTCACAAGAAAATCTGTATTGTGTCGAGACGGTATGTTTACCATATGTTTTAGCTTGGCTCATGACGTTTAGGGAATCGACTAGCACTTACAGGTGGCGCCATCTACTGGCAAACAGCGGCGTATCTAATAAAAATTTTTAAATTGTTATCGTTGCTGATTTCTTTTTGTTTCATTAATTTATTTTAACTTTTTCTTATTTCATGTTGTTATCGAAATACATGAAATTTGTTTAAAATCGCTTCGTAGTAAATAAGTAACAAATCAATTTGGTTGAAAATAAATAAACTTCTGGTAAAGTTCCCTTCCCGCCACCTCCCCCATTCGTTGCTAAATTCAAAACAATCGATCAATATTTATTTATCGTAAAAGTGTAGTAAATAACGTAACTGAGAAATCTTTGAATTTTGTTCTCCCTGGGCTATTCGGTCCGCATTTTAGTTTCTCTTAAAGTCCACATATTGCGAGCAAGAATATTACAGAATTCTACAAAATAGTTTTAGAATCATTACGGATATTATCGGCATCAGAACTAAATGAAAAAAACTGCATCCTCATGGAAATATAATCCGCCGCTGACGTGGTAGCAGCTATCAGTTTGTGTGGATATGAAATACAAAAAACACCGTCGCCATGAACGTTTTCAATACGTCTTTGGTAAATTTTTTTCTAGGCAATTTCAAAAACCGCCTCACCTAAAACACTTTTCACATTTGATTGTAACACTTTCCGAAAACCATTAAATTACTGGAGCCATTTCGCTGGAAAGTTGTATATGTCCAATTTTTGAAAAAAGGCAGCAAACGGTTGTTATTTTTTTTTCTATAAAAACGTAATCTTTCCATTTTGTAAGAAAAAAAACTGCTGATGATAATTTTATTAATGCACCGATACAACCGTTCTAAAGTTTCATATATTTCAATATTTCCAAAATTGGACTTATACCACTTTCAATGAAAGAAAAAAAAATTGTTAAAAACTTTTTTCACTTACCTTGATGTGTAAAACTTCTCACAGTATTCGCAGACTTTGTCAGCAAACCAGGTTTTGGTATATTTACAGAATTCAATTCGTGGCCCGTAATTTGGGCATACAATTGCTTCATTGCCTTCGGTATGACAATTTTGGAGCGATCGATTTTCGGCGGCCGCTTCATTTTGAATAGGGATAATAAACTATTTTCAATTTCGACTAGAGTGGGGGGATCTGGCTTCATTTTTTCACCAATAATCTCTTTATTACTATAAGTGCGTGGACCATCCTCGGGGATGACAGCATCAAATTGGGGTTCAATATCTTCGGCAACGACATCAACATCCACGGGGGTGGTGGTGGGAGATGGCGTCGTTGTTGTTGTGGCGGTAATGGGGGATGACAAATTATCACTAGTTGGGTTGTTGGTGGTTTGATGTTGCTGAGAATGATGATGATGATGCTGATGCTGATGTTGTTGATGATGCTGATGCTGTTGCTGTTGCTGATGATGATGATGGTGATGATGGTGATGCTGATGATGTTGCTGCTGCTGATGAGGCTGTGAGGCAGGTTGTGTTTGTTGCTGATAATGTGGCTGTTGTTCTTGTTGTAAGGAGGAACTAATTTGTGTCGCTGTTACTGCTGTTGCCACTGCTACTGCTGATGACGTTGCTGCATCCTCTGTATTGATTATTTGGTTTATTTGTTGTTCATTTATTTGTAGGTCTTGTTTTGTATTCACACTTAAGGCCATTTTTGTTTTATGCTGCTGCTTTTTCTTGCTATGTTTTAAACTTGTTTTATCTTCTGTGAGATTTTCTTGATATTTCTCATCCACTTCACTTTCTTCGGTTTTATCGAATTTCTTAATAACTTTTTCGTTTAAATCGTTTGTTTCGATTTCTTCAATATTTGTTGTATCAACTATATTGTTTTTATTGTTGATATTGTGATTTTCACTAGCAATATTTTGATATTGATGTTCAATATTTTGCACTTGTTGTTTTTGTTTATGTTGTTTGTTTTCTTTGTGTGGTTGTTGCTGTTGTTGTTTTTCACTTAATTTATCACTATCACTTTTCTTCTGTGGTTTATATACAATAGTTTGATGATGATCACCGTGAAAATCCATTAGTGCAGTCGTCATTGGCGGTTTTTGTGTTATGGCCGTAATTGGCTTAATTTCTATTGGATTTTCTTGCACGAATATAATATCCTTTCTGATCGGTTGTATAGCTTGTATAAATCTCGATGAAATTGTATTATCCTCGGTGCTAGCAACTTGAACGATCGTTTGAAAAGTCGCCAGCACTGCGAGGAGTAGATGCCATGCGCGCATGGTCGCTTGCAACTCTAAAACGATACAAAAACATGAACACACAATCGTTGTTAGTTAAAGGGTTAACACACAAGAACTAAAACTACATTTCAAAAATTTCTACAGCTAAACGTAAGTTTCCCACAACGCACAAACTACTCACTCAAGAGAGCCGACTCTCGTGCCGCAAGAGCAACAGAGAAAGACAATATTTCACGCTCTGAGAGCAGGCAGTGTTATTTTATGCTCAACAGGTAAACGATGCAGATGAAAGACAAGATAAGCTAGCATCATCTAGCACATGTTGTCTTTTGCCATTGCACTCAAGGCAGCTCTCTCACTCTCAAATATCAGTAATATCCACTCACTCTCTTTCCATAACATTCGCTCTCTCTCATTAGATCTCACTCAATGTGTCAACGTTATCTGTCCTCATTTTTCTGTCTCTTAAAATACTCCGCCATCACTGAGACTCTCTTAAGCTTAACGTTCATTCATTCGCATTTTTGGAAAATCCGATGACACTTTTCAATCACAACATCGGAGACGCCACATAGTCGTTGTTTACAATGGCTTTATCTATGTCATCATAAAGGAGCTAAATTATTACCTGCTTCGTGTTGGTCATCATAATGTTTATGGTCCCTTCGTACACTTGCATAGGTTTTGTGTTTTACTCACACAAACACACACAATGTCCTACTTTAGTTTAGTGTCATTTACATAGATCCTATATAAGATTAATAATTGCATACAGGTACACTTGTAATTGAAGGCGCAAACGGCCAAATATTTGTGGTCATCGGATGGATATACCCAGCACTCTCGGTTGTCCTCATTGTGCATCTTCTTCTACCCTTCACTGTTTAAGTTATAAATTTATGATAGATGATCTTTTACTTCAGAGGTTTCCAATGCCGCACGCAGTGTTTGCAGCTCAAAAGCTGCAGGACTTTAAATATGTTTACATTGAGCACTAAGTCCAGGTGCTTATGATCAATCGTTGATAAGGATTTCTATAAGATTTTATGCGTATTATGGCTTGAACAACGACCAATTTGGTAAATGATTTGGTAAATGTTTATTTATGAGCATCCTTTCGTGTGCATTTCATGTTATCGAGAGAGTAAATTTCAAATTTATTGCGGAAGCAAATAGGTGACATTTCCTTAATATGTAATAACAAAATTGAACGGCAGGAATTGAAACTTCCTTGCATAAGGCAGAACGAAAACTTTTCTATTTTACTTATACAACTCTTGACGATTTACTCGCTAATAGCAATTATTATTCGCTAAGAGAAACGACCCTTGTTTCATGTTATAAAATCGCAATACAGTTTCTACCAGCCATTTAAAATCGGAATTTGTTTAGTTGAATTGTATTGATTCTTCTAAAGAAAACAATTATTTGAATTTGACTTAAGTTTTTGAGACAGCACGAATCACATTACTATATCCAGCAATTTTTGGTGGCTTTCCATACTATCATTTTATGCTATTTCATTTTAAGGGTCATTATTTTGTAAAGGAATTTGGACGAAATTGGTCTATGCCTGCTTGTTCTTCCAATTCAAATTAATTTCTATACTATCATTTTATGCTATTTCATTTTAAGGGTCATTATTTTGTAAAGGAATTTGGACGAAATTGGTCTATGCCTGCTTGTTCTTCCAAATCATATTGTGATCGATCGTGGCGCAATGGTTAGTACACGCGATTATTGTTTGCATGATCGTGGGTTCAACTCGCATACAGCCACCCACCAATATTTACTGTCGGACGAATACTTCGGGTAGATGAGTAATCGACAAATTTTGTAAACTTCTCAAGCTGTGAATCGTCGTTAAACTATAGGTCCCATTTAATGAGTCTACAATTAGAATGCATCTAAGCTTACTGAATGTGAGAAACTTACCCATATCTCTTTTATGAGATTCAAGGAAATTTTATATAACATCCAATTATGTGTTCTTATTTTAACCAAATTTACAAAAATTAACAAATTATTAACTTGAGAGCAAAGTTTAAGTATAACAGAAACACATGCCTTTCAGTTCCTCCCATATGAATGTATCGATCCGCTTCGACATAAAATTACGACACCCTGTTGAATTTGCTCAAACTCTACAGCACTTTACTTTATACTCCATATGTTCTCTTAAATGCAAAATTTTGTACGAATCCAATCATGCCTTCATGCAGCCTCCATACAAACGAATCTGTAGATCTTGAAAGTTATTCACATAACATACTATTCTTCTCATATTAATAGGAGTTATTAATAGGAGTCATTCTACTGAATGATTTGATTTTGACCCCCTTAAATGAGAAATTTAGTAAGAATCGGACTCATGCTCTTCCCATACAAAAGAATCTGTGAGTCAGGGAATTTATTCACACTATAACACCTCATCAGTTGGTCTGGGTTTGAGTATATTTTTCACCTTCCCTTAAAAAATTTATTTCGAGGACATAGAACCAAGTCTTATTGTACTTCCTTTAGCAAGGAATCTACAAGCTTAAAAAAAA
>JAHXMU010000658.1:2252652-2262845 GCA_019455685.1 Philornis downsi | reverse complement strand
TTTCTAAAAGAAATTTATTTGCAAATTTTGTATAAAAGAAAACAATTATTTTAATCCACAATAACATATAATTTCCCCCTTTTTTACTAACTTTTTCCCACCTCTCTGGGAGTTTTTTAATCCCTTTCTCATAAAACTCGTGTGGTTTTTCTAAAAAAAAAAGCGTTTAATTTGATTTTTCACTTTCTCATCGTTATGGAAATCCAAATCCTTCAAGTGGTTGCTCAGACTGTGAAATAGTTAATAGTCGGACGGTCCGAGATCTGGGGAGTAAGGTGGCTGAGGTAAAACTTCCCACCCAAGCTCTGAAAGTTTCAGATGGGTCCGCAGGGCAGTGTGAGGACGGGCATTGTCATGATGGAAGATGACGTCTCCTCGATTGATGAACGTGGACCGATTTTTTCTCAATGTCGCCTTCAATTTATCTAATTGTGCGATGTAGTGGTCCGCCCTTATCGTTTGATTTGTTGGGAGAAACTCAAAAAAGAATACTTTTTTGACATCCCACCAAGTCGGCAAAATTTCTTTCATGGAGTGAAAGTGAAAGAAAGTTTTAGAGGTGAATTGATGGTTTCATTTGGTTTCCCCCATGATCTTTTCCGCGTTACACTGTTGTAGACTATCAATTTTTCATCCCCTGTGATGAGGTTCTTCAAAAATGGTGTTTTGTTATTTCCTACCCTTAGATTATCGCAAGCGTCAACGCGCTTCAGGCGGTTGGCCTCGGTGAGAGAGTGAGATACCCACACATCGAAGTTGACCACAAATCTGAGCTTTTTTTATGACCCCGTGAACGTTTGAGACTGATTTTTTCGATTATTTCAGCTATTTCCCTAACTGTTACATGGTGATTAATAATGATTAAATCTCTCATTCCTCGGAAATAATTTCTTTTGGTCGTCCTGATCTGAGAGCGTCCATTAGGGAGAAGTTACACATAACAAATCTTTTAAACCATTTCTGGCAAGTTCTTTCATTTAGTCCGTTTATTTCATAAGCAAATTTTATTTTTCGGCTGACCGTTTTTGCTGAACCGTTATTGCTTTTCAGAAATAATACATTAATTTTTTCGACTTTTTTTAAAACGCTGTAACCGCTCTCGACTAGAACGAAAACACAGGTAAACAATAGCAAACAGTTTAGATAAGGGATGGGAGGAAGTTATGGTAGTGTTTGAAAGAACTGCACGTCATGAGAAGTGACGTATGGTGAACTAACGAATTAACCGAACGAACAAAAAATTGACAAGTTGGCTAGAAAGAACTGCTGCAAATGAACTAAAAGTATGAGTTGTACACATTATCGTATGACAGTTTTGTATAATTCGAATTTGTGATACACGTTTTTGATTCGTTTTTTTTTTTAATTATTAGTATCACGTGTGAACAACTTTAAACTATCAGAAACGGGTTTTTTTTACATTCAAAGGCGGGTTCTTCGTCAATCAGTCCTTGCTAGCTTATTTCTATAACTATTTTCTAACCGGTTTCCGAAACCGATTATAAAATCGGTAACAAAAAGAGAGTTGCATAACCGTGCTAAATACAACACAATCACAATCTATAGCGGTTATGATTCAAATCACTTGTTGTCTAGCGTACTTCTGTGACTATTTGCTGACCGTTTTCCAAAACGAATTATAGAAACCGGTTCCAAAACAAGGGTTTCAAGACTGCAATAAACAAACCCGGATAATGAACACAATCCACGGCGGACATAAATCAACACACTTATTGTCTAGCATACTGCTATGACTATTTACGAACCATTTTTCAAAACGGATTATTGATACCGGTTCCAAACAAAGGCTTCAAGACTGCGATAAACAAACTCGGATAATGAACACATTCCATAGTGGATGGGATTTATTCTTTAACTAAAACATAAAAAAAATAAAATACTGCAACAACTTTTGGTTTAGATGCCGATATGACCCACCGACCCAAAAGGAAACCCTTGGGGTAATATATCGTGGTATGCCTTTTTAGACGCGTATGGGTCTCTACTTGGAGAGAATTGTGTCCATTTTCATTATTTTTGTACTCAACTACATACAATTTTGCGAAAAACTCTAAGAAGAAAATAACTAAACTTATCAAAAATGCGGGATTTGTGTGAACTCTTAATTTGGGATTCTGCAAATTGTGGACTTTTCTCAAATTGTTGACTATTCTATAATATAAAGCATAGTAAAAAGAAAGAGTAATCTGTGTCACGCCCTGTTTAAGCATGATTGGGTTACGTTAAATGGCGTTAGAAAGATAAAATTTCACACTTAAAAGACTAATCTGATAGTTTTGTGATTGCTTGACTCAGTTACGTCTGAACGTGTACGTCAAAGATGGACAAAAGCAAATAAAAAATACGCCATGTTTTTCTTCGATAAAGGCTATGTTGACTATGATGACTTTTCGCGTTGAAACTCCATATATATAAAATGATCGTGAAATTTAAAGTTAAATCTTTCCACCAGGCAGTACTGTATTTTCTCGCGACGATAATTTGTTTTAAGTGGCAACCCCAAATTTTTTTTTGTTGCTTTCCAACACTGAAGTCTGACAATAAATTTTGCAAACTTTGTAAAATGAAATAGTAATAAAAAGAGACACAATTTTAAAACTTTTCAATATTTTATCGAATATATTGAGATGTAAAAACATAAGTTTCTCCGGTCAGACAGACAATCACGTGCAATTTTGGTTTCGTCTATTTGGTTCGCGTAATTTGGTTATTAAAGGTGCACCGCACTACAGAATGCTAATTGCCGAAAATGTCGATAGAATATAAGAAATTGCCAAGTCCAATCAGCATATAAGTAAGCACTGTTTCAACTGCCAGGAACTAAAAATTATACAAAAATCGATTTAGTAATATAATGGACCAATAATGGACCGAATTTCCATCTACGAATCGCAGCTGAATCGCAACTAAATCGATCAATTTCTGAAATTGAATCGTGGTTAGCCGGCGGGCGGTGGCCAAGCCTGCATTGGGAGGTCATAAAAATTTTGCTGTATGTTTGGTGGTATTAGCGGAGCGTCACCTACCTACTGCAAATCGCTTTCCGAGGACCAAACCTCATATAAATGTCTAAGGTATGAAGAACCATAACATTTGAACAAACTACATCTCATGTAAGAATTCTCCCAAATTTTACACGTTGAAGTTTAAAATAAATTCTCGAAATAGTAGATTCCACGGACTTTAGACTTAACACAATCAACTGTCATAATAATAAAATATCATGACACAATAATATGAAATACTGTTTGACATTAGCTAAATGTTGGTACAAAAGTTATGCCAATTTTTGTACGGTGAAAACTCATGTGAAAAAATACGGTCATGAAATTTCAAACTAAATGTTCATGTTTTTTTTTTCATGAGGAAAATTTTATCACACTGATCTGTAAACTACAAATTTATATCGATTGCCCTCGTAACTAATACACTTTCAATTGTATTATGACGTAAAAGCTTTCGTTCTTCTGATTTCAGTGTTGGAAAACGACACAACCAAACTTGCCAGCACCGATTATTTTTCACAAGGAAACAGTACTCCAATTTTAAAATGAAATAAATTTTTAGACTAAAATATATTTTATTTTGAACTGTGTAAATCTGATTTCAGTGTTGAAAGACGACACAAACAAAACTTGACAGCACCGCTTATTTTTCACAAGGAAACAGTACTCCAATTTTAAAATGAAATACATTTTTAAACTAAAATATATTTCATTTTGAACTGTGCAAATCTGATTTCAGTGTTGAAAAACGACGCAAACAAAACTTGCCAGCACCGATTATTTTTCACAAGGAAATAGTACTCCAATTTGAAAATAAAAGATATTTTAAAACTTAAACATATTTTATTTTGAACTAAAAATTTGATTTCAGTGTTGAAAAATGACACAAACAAAACTTCCCAGCACCGATTATTTTTCACAAGGAAATAGTACCACAATTTTAAAACGAAATATATTTTATTTTGAACTGTGTAAATCTGATTTCAGTGTTGAAAAACGACACAAACAAAACGTCCCAGTACCGATTATTTTTCACAAGGAAACAGTACTCCAATTTTAAAATGAAATAAATTTTTAAACTGAAATATATTTTATTTTGAACTGTGTAAATCTGATTTCAGTGTTGGAAAACGACACAACCAAACTTGCCAGCACCGATTACTTTTCACAAGGAAACAGTACTTCAATGTTAAAATGTAATAAATTTTTAAACTGAAATATGTATATATTATTTTGAACTGTATAAATCTGATTTCAGTGTTGGAAAACGACGCAACCAAAACTTACCATCACCTATCGTTTTCTACAAGAAAACAGTATTCTAATCTTAAACTGAAATAAAGTGTCAAACTGAAATATGTTTTATTTCGAACAAACCCTCCTTCAATGTTTTAATGAATTTAGTGAAAAAATAGTGTGTAGTTAGCTGTCGGTTTGTCATGCTAATTCTTAAGGTAATTATTATGGTTAAATATATAAAAATATTTTAGCTTTTTCACTCAATATTTTAAAAGTTCTATCAATTACATTTGATGGTTAGTGCATGCACTTGCCACAAGAAATCATTAGTCGTAGAGTTTTATTAGCTATACAAAATTTCTTAAAGGCTGCAACTGACAAAAAACTTATAATACACCTTAGCGATACACCTTAAAATGGAAAGACGAGTAAACACGGTGACCAATCACAAAGAGAACCAGCATTATTTGTTAACGCAGGTCGTTGAGAAGTATTTCAAATCGAATTTTACATACCGTGTTCAGTTTCTGAAATAATATATAATATTCCATATTAAGCACAGTTTTTACATTGCCCGAAGTTACTCTTTCAATTTGAAAAAAATATCTCTTTTATAGGTTTTAAGAATATTTTCTTTTAATTATTGTTTTCTAGCAATTATATTGTGAATAAAATTTAATTTTATTTCAGAAACTGGCAATCATTGCCACGTAAACACTTTATAATCATTTAGTTCATACATTACAAATGTCCATTTCCATAACTATGAAATTGTACTTACTACTAAGAAACGCGACGGTAATGCAGGTTGTTGAGAAGTATTCCAAATCGAATTTTACATACTGCGTTCAGTTTCTGAAATAATACATATATCGTTCCATATTTTTATATTGCCCGAAGTTAGTCTTGCAATTTAAAAAACTATCTTTCACATAGGATTTAAGAATATTTTGTTTTTACTGTTGTTTATGAGACTGTTGTTTTCTAGTAATTATTTTGTTAATAATATTTCATCTTGTTTCATTTCTATTTCAGCCACCGGCCATCACTATCACGTAAGTCCTCTTTAATTATTTAGTTCAAACATTACAAACATCCATTTCTATCACTATGAAATTTTGCTTACTACTAAGAAACGCGACGGTAACGCAAGTTTTTCTGCTATGTTTGTGAACACTAAACCGTATGCCGAAAACTACAGTAACCGTAGCACGAAACGGAAATGAACTCCAAAAGTACCAACTGAGCCAATGCCAAGTTCAAAATAATAAGTTTTGAAGAAAACCCAAACTGTCTGACTGAAAACAAACTTCATGACTAAAGAGACTAACGAGTGATGGAATAAAAAGCTAAATTCACACAAACACACACACACACACACACATACACCCTCACAGACAGGCAGGCAGGCAGGTATTCTCAAGCACACGAGGAGGCATCTTCAGACCACTACAAACATAAAGCTTCAGGAGTAGATCTCAAACAGAACAATGGACATTACCCTTGCTTGTGTATGTGTAATGCTATAACATGGTCGTCGTACATAATGATCGACCACCCGCGTGACTGGTAACGAACGATGGACGATGGACAACGATTCATGGCTATAACATTCCTCGTCTGTTGGTTTTTTTCGATTTTTGTTTTTGATTTTTTTTTTGGCCAGATATACGATGACGGCCACTAACAAGGTAGAACAACTACAACAACAGCAGCACCAGCGGCAAGAACATCATCATCATCATCATCGACATTCTACAAACACATCCTTTTATAAACCACCTCAATTGAATGAGTTGTTCGCTGTTGTTAAGAGCATTTGTGGAGCCATTATAAGATACCGAATGTTCGAACAGAGGCAACAGTGGAAGCAGCAGCAGCAGCAGCATCAACCTCAAAATCAGAATACTTAACCAAACGTCTCGAATGGCTGAGAAACGAAAATAAAACGCTGCATCAAATAACTTACACAAACAAAATACTGGAATCCAAAACAGAAACTGTTTTTATTGGCTAAGAATTTAAGTTCACTGTTGTTGTTGCAGTTAACAAAAAATTGCTTTCAATATTTCGGATTTGTTGCCGCTTCAATAGTAGATAGATTTAGTGTTAGTTGCTGTCTCAGAAAACACATTTATTGTGTTAAAAAAGAAATTTATAATTAAGATATCGAGTTTGTTAGATTCAACAAATCGACGACAAAATTATGACATTTCGTCCTTTCATCCTCAGTTTAATTGAGCTCTTTATGCAGGATTCACAATTAATTCAGTACTGAATAGTGAATGTCATTTGTATTGAATGAATATGGAAGTACCAACGTCCTTCATCAGAATTATCAATAGAAAGTTATGAACTAAATGAAAATGAAATTTGGAACCAGAACCAAAAGTATATTAGTATGGAATCGAATCTCCATTGTGATTTAGCCTAAGCATGAGAATATAAAAATTTGTATGAAATCGAATCGCCATTGTGATTTATCCTAAGCCAGAGAATCGTTCTAGCGGTTTTTGTTATGAATGTAAAAATTGGTTACACAGAGTTATCCATTCAGTGGCTTCAACCCTCTGATCTGGCAAGGCTGTCAAATACCTGTCATGTGAAGTGTTATTTATTTAGTGAAAGGTTTGCCATTTACAAATATGGATCGTTTAATAACCGCATACCCTGTAAAAGTAGTTAAAACTTACTAAAAAAATGGTGTTTCAAACGCGGACACCTTTCGTGCATTACGGAGTGATCATGGTCGTCATAATTGACCTACAAGAAATTGGCAAGATTATAAAGAAATTTGAAAAAACTTGAAGTGTTACAGAGGGGGTCAGGCCTATATATCATTGCAATATACGCACTGCCGAAAATATCGCTTCTCTTAGTGAAAGTGTGGCAAATAATTCGAATTAAAATTCAGGGCGCTATGGCCTTAAAGTCGATTATCACTTTTTTTGGCCTGCATTTGAAGATTATGAACTGGACGATATGTTGCATGTACAAGACACGACCGATTTTGGTTTTATTGCATAAGAAGTTTCCAGAAAGCGTAATTTTACATTTTGGTGACAATAATTGGCCACCAAAATTATGCGATTTAACGCCGCTAGACTTTTTTTTGGTAGATCTACTTCAAAAACCATACTTAGGCAATAAATCCCCAAACATTGGAACATTAGAAAACCAACTTTCACCAAGTTATTGTCGAGATACCGCCCGAAATGTATGAAAAAGTGGTCGTAAACTACCTTAAAAGGATCCACTACTGCAATCAATTCATAAGCGGTCATTTAAATGATATTGTATTTCGTACACAATGGCAACGTCCAAGCGTTATAATGAAATTAAAGTTTCATCGAAATTATAACTTTGTATGAGTTTTATTTAACTTTACTTTTGAAACCGGAAAATTCAAAAGTTAATAAAAGTAATCAAAATGTTATCACAAGAAAACTAATTCAAATTTTTATGTCTGTGACTCAATTCTGCAACTTCTCTCATGGTTGTGATCTTAATTTCCTTAAATACACAGCGGTTTCAAAAAAATCTCGATAAATTCCCAAATCGTCCCTTATCGACTATGTGTAGATACTCGTATATGGTATAGTAAAAATAAGCCCACCATGTTTACAATACATGGCTTTAGTAATCTGTATCTGCAACAAGAGGTTGCATAAATAGGATCGGGCTATGCTAGATGGCGTTAGAAAGATAAGCTATTGTATTAAAAAAAAAAACTACTATTTCAAAAGCCTGGTTCTTCCAATGGAGTTTTGGTCGCCTTCTTCTGCGCCGTCCATCGAGTTCGTTGTCGAAAATTTTCCGTGCCGGAGCATTTGGGTCCATCCGCACAACATGACCCAGCCAACGCAATCGCTGTATATTAATGCGTTTCACCACGTCGATATCGGCATATAGTTCATACAGCTCATTGTTCATGCGATGCCGATACTCTCCGTTAACGATGATGGGTCCATATACATATTATCCTCTCGAAAACTGCCTATACTGATTCATCCGCTTGCGTCATAACCCAGAATTCTGCGCCATATAGCAAGACAGGTAGAACCAACGTCTGGTACAGTCAGATTTTTGTTTGTCCAGAGAGGGTTTTATCATGGAATCGCTTTCTTAGCTCATAGTAGCATCTGTTAGCAAGCAATATTCTCCTCTTTATCTCCATGCTGACGTCATTCATTTTTTTTACAGCGGAACCGAAGTGGATGAATTCTTCCACCATTTCAAAATTATAGTTTTCAACATTCACACAACGTTCCAAACCAGTAGACTATTTGTTCGTTGAAACCAATAACTTTGTTTAGTCCTCGTTTACCACCAGACCCATTTTCGCTGCTTCTTTCTCGATGCTGGAGAAAGCTGTAGTAACATCTCACAATTTTCTGCAATGATGTCTATATCATCTGCATATGCGAGTAACATATGGCTTTTGTTAAAGATGGCACCAGACGTGTTAACTGCAGTTTTCCTCATACTATGTTGAAGAGGTCGCACGATAGACTGTCGCCCTGCCTAAATTCTCGTTTGGTGTGAAAAGGCTCGCTAAGATCTTTGCCTTCTTCAGTGAAAACTTCGTGTCAGTCTGTGTCATCATGTATAAGCTTTGTAGGAATTCCAAACTCAGGCATGGCCTCATATAATTTTTGTCGTATCGGCCTATCGAAGGCAGCTTTATAATCGACGAAAAGATGGTACGTGTCGATCTGCTTCGCTTGAATCTTCTCCAGAATTTGTCGTAGTTTGAATGTCTGGTCAGTTGTTAATTTACTGGGTCTAAAACCACACTGATAAGGTCCGATCAGGTAAGTTAGAATCGGCTTTAGTCTTTCACCTATCACTTTCGACAGGATTATACAGGGTGGGCCATATGAATGTTGGCGATTTAATTCTTCAATTTCTCGGTAACGCGCGGCGCGGGGTGGCGGGGGGATATGTTGTTTGCTGCGCCGCTTCCTGGAAATTTAGTCACCATGGAGCCGTACACGGGAGTGCAGCGTGCATTTTGTGTCCGAGCGTATTACGAAAACAATAAATCAGTGATTACTGCACGACGTTTGTATCGTCATGAACACGGTTTACACGATTTAAGTGAAGTTCCAAGCGCCAATGTGATACGAAAATGGATCAGAATGTTCGAAACAACCGGCTCAACAGTACCAATTACGGTTCGTGGTCGCCCAGTTTCTGCAAGATCAGCCGATATTGTGGAGCGTGGTCGTGTTTCAGTTCAGCGAAACCGCAACAGTCAACACGTAAGAGAAGTCAGTCTTTGGGTGTCAAAAGAACAACTTTACGTCGAATTTTGAAACGTGATTTGCATTTGAAGGCTTATAAGATTCAGATAGTCCAAGAATTAAAATCCGATAATGCCAATAATTGACTTAACTTTGTCAATTTGATGCTAGAGCGGTTCAACAATTTCAACAACGTGATTTTTAGTGATGAGGCCAATTTTCACCTTAATGGCCATGTGAACAAGCAAAATTGTCGGTTCTGGTCCGAGACTAATCCCCGACGCTTGCATGAACGTCCACTTCACAGCCCTAAGCTTGACGTGTGGGCTGGGATAACGTCAACCGGTATTATTGGACCATACTTTTTTGAGGACGAAAGAGGGCATGCGATGACGGTGCCAGCTTTCTGGTGCCAGCTTTGCAAGAACTTCAAGGCAATACCTCGAGGATGTGGTTTCAAGAGGATGGGGCCACATCTCATACGGCTAGGGTATCCATAGAGCTGCTGAAAAATGTTTTTCCTGGAAAACTCATTTCGAGAAGGGCGGATATTGAATGGCCCCCACGTAGCCCCGATCTCTCTCCATGCGATTATTTTCTATGGGGCTACCTCAAATCGGTAGTCTACGAGAATAATCCGACCAATTTAGAGCAGTTGAAGAGGAACATTATTCAGGAAAGT
>JAHXMU010000658.1:2179996-2247652 GCA_019455685.1 Philornis downsi | reverse complement strand
TTTTTTTTAAAAAACATGGGTCCGTCGAATATGGGCAACCCTGTACCCGTATAACTATGAGACCGATAGTAAACAAGTGCCGTAAGGGATAGTTGAAAAGAACTTTCAATAGAGAGTTAAATAGTATGTGAAACTGCTTAGAAGTTAGGCTCGATGAACCAGAATATCCATTATGGAGAATTCATCATTATGATTTTGAATATATTTATGATTATGATTATAAAATTTCCGAAAAGATTGCATGGCGTGAGCCAACCAATATGCCGACATCCTCAGCAATTTCTCTAATTGTGATTCGACGATTCTCCGTAACAATTTTCTTCACTTTTTCAACATTTTCATCAGTTGTTGATGTGCTGGGGCGTCCAGAGCGAGCGCCGTCACTCACATCTTCTCGACCTTCTGTGAACAACCTGTACCACTTGTAAACATTTTTTTGACTCAGAGTACTCTCACCGTATGCCACTGTTAACATTTCAATTGTTTTTGACGACTTAATTTCATTTTTTAGACAAAAATTTTATGCAACAACTTTGATACATTTTTTTTGATAGCAGAAAAAATAATGGGTTTCCTTTTTCTTACACCCCATAAATGAGATTTAGGAGAACTTCTCCCATTCAGTGAGCTTACACGCATTTCATTTTTATACTCACTCGACGTGACCTACAATTTATCGACGATTCCGAACATCATAGTTCGGAAGAAGCAAAAACATTTACCAGACTTTTCGACTCGAAGTGACTGTCAATTAAATAATGATAATGATATGTGGAATTGAACTCACGATCATGTAAACGATAGTCGCGTGTGCTAATCATCGGAGCACGGTCGATTACATCTTTAACTTGGAAGCTTAAATTACATTTATTATTTCGGCATCTGTTGAAGTTCTTATTAAAGTAAATTGCATGTAAATGCGTCCAGAATCAAGATATGGCCGTAAACAGCTGAAAGGCATTTCTCATAACAAACTGATAACTCGCCGCTGCATTGCGTATCATGGCCCGATATCGTTCACCGTTGACGGTAAATTTTCTTCCACGGTTGTCTTTGAAGAAAAATGGACCAGTGATGCCAGCCCATAAACCACCCTAGACTGTCGTTTTTTCGGGATGCATCGGTAATTCATGTATGTAATGTGGCTGTTCATCACTCTAGATGCGACAGTTTTGATTGCGTACGTATCCGTTCAGCAAGAAATGAGCCTCATCGTTGAACACAATTTCTCCGTAAAACAGCGGATTTTCACCAAAAATTATACATTGTGGTAGGTCATTCGTCATTCCAAATGGCAGAGTATACTGTACACTTTTCACTTTGACAGATGACGTTTGGACGCCATTACCAACCAGTGCTGCCAACATGAAAAACTTAAATCCAAAAAAATCACCCTACAACAATATTGTTCATTTTGTCCATATAAGGACATTGTTGTCTCTTAACATGCCTTTATTTATCATAAGATCAAGAACGTTAAGTTTATTCAAATTAGTTTGCTTTTGCAATTTAACATAGAATAAATGTTATGGATTCTGTAAAGTGTTGGTATATTTGTACGAGGTGCGTTCAAAATGTATGGGGAAACAAACGTGATAGCCCAATTTTTATGCCACATTCGAATTCAGCAAAAAAAAAACATGCTTCGATTCTGCAGTTAATTTTTTTCAAAATTTGTAGACCAATGTTACCTGTTTTTTGTTTTACCACATCTAGGCCAGGATCAGTGGATCTTTTTAACCTCTCCTTATGCGTTTTTATACTGGGTTGTTTTACATGAACTAATTTTTACCATTCAATGAACCCTCCCCTATTCGACTCATGGGACGTCACGGAAATTTGTTTGGATTGTTACCACACTATTGCCCATAATAGCCCACCGTGTGCTGGCGCTACGAATTATGCACCTTATGGATATTGTATACACATGAATCCAAGCCTCTGTGCATATGCACTTGTGTGTATGTGTCTGTATACACTCGGTCTTCTGGTCATCGTATGTTTTACACTGTTATACTGTAGAATGCTTACACACGGACCGTGTGTATGTTCACGTGAAAACGTGATCTTATGACTACCAACTCGATGCATATATGTATATATGTATCGTATATTGGCTTTCGGTATGTACCACCGTCATTATCATCATAATCATCATTATCGTTTTCATTATGATGTATGCATACACATGTATGTAGTTTGCCCATTAAAGCATGGCTTAAAGAATAAAAGAATGCCTGGCGCTTACATTAACAGGTGTCTTTCTTTGTTTGACTTTAGGCTTTTTTTCGATTTCCTCTTGGTTCGGTTTTTGTTGGTTCTCAGCATTCTTGTTACACTGAAATCGTGACTTTTAGCTTAACTTTGTGCTGCAGTGTTTGGGGGGGGGAAGTGCATAAACATATTGGAGATTTCCAGATCGTTTTACTGGGCGGAATGTGTAATGTGCCTGAAATTTGGTGTAACCACCGGGGAAGGCACTCAGTTGGAATTTAATAGCAACAAGGATGGGAGTATTTGTTCATAATTTAACAAAAACACTTTACAACAAAATTAAGGATTCATTTTCGGAGGAAATGACTCCACCGCATGATGTTGGATGACTATAGATAAGTCCCTAAAATATCAACAGCCGCATAGCTGTTATACATTTTTTACGCCGTTTCGAAGTTTTAATTTTTTTGCCTGATCTTTTCAGAAATAAATTGAAAAATCAGTTATAAATATTAGAAAAGTAGAGTGGAATACATCTGCATAAAATGTGTTGTTGGAAACACTTTTCTATAGGAAAGCTCCATCTGGGTCACATTGTGAGCATAGAACAGAACGCCTCACCACGGAAAGTTTCCGGCAAGCAGCTCGATGAGCGACGCAGAAAAATTCAACCAAAACAGCTTCGGAATCGCCATATTTTTGAAATATTATCAAAACTTGGTGTAAAAATTTGGAAAGGATGGCAAAAGGCTAAACCTTTTGGAGAGTTTTTCAACACGTTGCGCAATTTATATAGAAATTTCTATTTGAATCTCCATCTAAGTTTGTAAATAAGTCCGTTTATGATCCTGGCATCTTTTCTCAATGTATTAGAAAGTATTGCAAAGATTAAATATCTACACAGTAATGCTATACAAAAGTTGGAACTTAAAAATTATGCTTTCTTTGTTTGATTGAAGAAATTGGAATTATTATATTTTTGAAATACTGTCAAAACTTGGTGTAAAGAATTGGAAAGGAAGGCAAAAGAACGAGGCTTTTGAAAAGCTTTTCAACATGTTGCATACTTTCTATAAGAATTTCTATTTCAGTTTCCATCTAAGTCTGTAAATAAGACCGGTTATGATCCTGGAGTTCCTTTTCAATGTATCAGAAAGCTTTATAAAGGGTTAAAATCTAGTAATGCTAAACAAAAACTGGAATTGAAAAATCATATTTTCTTTGTTTGATTGAAGGATGCTTCGAGATGACTAAATTTTGAAATATTATCAAAACTTGGTGTAAAGAATTGGAAAGGAAAGCAAAAGACCAAAGCCTTTGAAAAGCTTTTCAACATGTTGCACATTTTATGTAAAAATTTATATTCTAGTCTCCATCTGAGTTTGTAAATAAGACCGGTTATGATCCAGGCGTTCCTCCTCAATACACTAGAAAGCCTTTTAAACGGTAAAAATCTAGTAATGCTAAACAAAAGCTGGAACTTAAAAATCATATTTTGTGTATATTTTTGAAATACTGTCAAAACTTAGTGTGAATAGTTGGAAAAGTAAGCCAGAAGACCGAAGTGTTTGGAAAGCTTTTTAAGATCCACGCACTTTATATCGAAATTTCTGTTTTAGCCTTGATCTAAGTTTGCAAATAAGACCGGTTATGATCCTAGAGTTCCTTTTCAATATATTAGAAAGTCTTATAGAAGGTAAATAACTACATAGTAATGCAAAACAAAAGCCAAAATTTAATAACCATGTCTTCTTTGCTTGATTGAATGGCCATGTAGGCAGTAAAAATCATGTCTTCTTCATGATTGAATCGCCATCTAGACAGTTGTGTTTTCTCGATGAAAATCCTTAGTTGTCACAATATGAGAAACAACTTTTTCTGGACAATAATTCCTCAGATCTATCTCAGAAACTGGCCCAGAGATAGGTAATTTAAATCGAATTGTCCAAAATTAATGGGTGATTTCTCCCCATCAATCCAACAAGTAATTTTAATACAGTTTGCATTGCAAAATCTTAGGAATGGGTAGATTATTATTCTTCAGCACTATTACAAAGAAGAGTGCAGCATTAAAACATATTTTTTATAGCGCAAACCAAATCGTATTCGATAGTTTTTGTTGCAGTGAAATTTAAATAATTTCAATTTCCTTCGTATGTGCTGATACTTTTTTTTGTCCTCATCGTCCAGCTTTCAAAATTCAAATAAAGAATTCAATAAATTGAACGAGAAAAGTTATTCCAATGCCATTCTATCGAATATGTAGAAGTACTATAGGGTGACGCATAAGCAACGTTAAGATTTGATGAGTGAATACATTTTTTGTTTAAGTATTTTTTTCGCCTTTTTACAGAATTAACTAAATAATATTTGAGAAATTTATGATGGAAAGGCTCAGCTCAGAACAAAGAACCAAAGTTGTTCAATTTTACTTTGAAAGTCAACATTCGATTATTCAGATCATATCGAAATTTCTTTCATGTTCGAAATGCTCCTAGCGCTCCAACAATTTACCGATTGGTTCAGCGTTTTGGGCCACACAAGCGGTTGTCTGTGATCTTCCGCCTGCTGGAAGACCTCGTGCAGTTTGAAATGAAGTGGTCATTGCTCGAGTGCAAGCAAGTATTGAGGAAAATCCCGAAACTTGCACCAGGCGACGTTTTCAGCAGTTAGAGATGTCTAGGCGGTCTTTGCAAAGAATTTTACATATGTTACATCTTTTCCTATATAAGATGCAATTGATTCACGAGTTAAATAATGCAAATGATGCACAAGAACGCATTCAATATAGTCGCCGTTAACGTTACTTATGCGCCACTCTTTATAATAATTTTTGAGTTCCTTCAGCATAAGAAAAAATTTCAATTTTTATCAAAAGACTATTTGATGATAGAAATATTTGTGTTGATGTTCAATTCTACACTGGAATGCTCTCAGTATTATCATACCGTTTCAGGAAGGATCTTTTTATAGAATTCGCTTTATAATATCTGAAATTAAATGACTGTTTATTTGAATCGTTATGTTCCTGGCCTTGTTGGTCATTTATGTTCAAATTGGAGTAGTTTGGGAACTGCTTGAACTTCTCCCCTCCCAAAAATACCAAAAAGAAAATCACTCAAAATCGTGAATAACATAAAATTTTCTTCTTTATTTGTATTTCTTGTTCTTAAGAGAGATCTACCATAACGCCACGTAGTCTCTGGCTGTAGCTGGAATGATGCAGCATTTTGAAAGCACGCAATGCTGTTGATTTTCATCTTTGCTGTTGTTGCGTTTGGGGCTGTTGTTTCTTTTCCTTCCCCTTTTTGCTGCTGCTGTTGTTGTTGTTGTTCGCGTATAGTGTTGTATCATTCCTCTTGATCATCATTCATGGAGTGATTCAACTGCTTATTGGCTGTTTGTGACCTGAGTGGTGCAGGAGGAGCTCCACCACAGCGTGTCAGTATGGATGAAGATGCTGCACCGGTCGCTGTCGTTGCTGCTGCCGCAGCTGCTGCGAATGATGATCCTTTTGTATGTTAATTGCCTTCAAATTGTGGCGTTGTTGTTGTTGTTGTCGTTGCCGTTGCTGTTACTTTGTTGTTTGGCTCTTTCAACCATAATCACTCATTGTTGTAGTTGTTGTGGTTGTTGCTGCTAAGTTCTCCGTTCTGGGAGTAGTTCTGTTTCATGTTTTTGTACCTTTTCTTTCATTTATTTTTGGTTTTGAGAATCGTATTCAGTTCTGCTTTCTGTTTCAATTCACTTCAGTTTTATTTTTTTTGGTTTCGAATTGAGTTAGTTTTTGTTTTTTGTTTTTTTTTTGTATGTATGGGACGTCTTAAATGCATTCTCATCGTGTTGATATTGCGGCTGCCGTGAGGCTTCTGCTGATTTTACCCAAAAATCGTGTAGAAGTTGCCAGTGAGTCAGAGGAAAAGGGCGGTACACAAGTTTAAATACACACACATTCACAATGGTTTTGGGTGAAATCTCCATTAAATGATTGAAACAAAATGAATTCGTGTGGAATGTTGAACTGAAGCGCATTTTCGAATACCACAAATGTAGGATATAACAGATATGAAAAATAAATCGAATACATAGCGCAAAACGATTTGAGATTCATAATTTATATTAAAAGATTAGTTTAATTAAATAGAGGATGGCGCAATAGAACGTGCATATTTAAAAAATAGATTAAAAAATAAATACAAAAGTTATGGTTAAAATAAATCTAAGGCATTGTAGAGTAATAAATGGAGTTTATTTTTTAAAAATAACATCATCTAAATGGTGACCCTCTCTACGACGGCACTCCTCTAACCGCAAACGAAAATTATTGAAAACTTTCTTCGGTAATAGTGGTGTAATGGCTGCCATTTCACCACGGATATTCTCCTTGAGCTGAACCATGTTTCTTGAATTATTACTGTAGACTTTGTGTTTGAGGTATCCCCACAAAAAAAAAGTCAAGAGGCGTCAAGTCTGGACTACGTGGGGGCCATGGGATATCACCTCTTTTCGAAATCAGTCTGCTAGGGAACATCTGCTTCACCACCGCCATGGAGTCATTTGATGTGTGACAGGTAGCTCCATCTTGTTGGAACCAAGTTCTGGAATTCACTATTCTTTAACTTTCAATTTCTGGAGCCAAAAATCCGTCCAACATCTCAACATAGCGTTCCGTATTAACGGTGACGTTTTGCCCATACTGTCACTTTAGGACTATGCAATGGTTACTGGTGTTTGATTTTGGGATTTTCACTGTTCCAGTAACGACAATTTTGACGATTTACGAACCCATTCATAAGGAAATGAGCCTCGTGAGAGAAAAGGATATTGCCAAAATTGGAAAATCGATTAAGCATTTCATTAGCAAATGCGAGCCTTGTTATGAAGTCAGACTCTTTCAATTCTTGTGTTAATTGCAGCTTATATGGATGCAGTTTAAGATCCAATGTTAAAATTCGTTGCAAACTTCGTCGCGATAATTGTAAGACAGACGATCTCTTGCGAGTCGACATTTGTGGATTTAGTCGTACTGACTCCATAACTCTCTCAATGTTCTCGGGCGACCATTTGCTTGTGGTTTAAATGTTGAACCGGTCTCTTTAAAACGTTTTACTCATATTTTAATTAAATTAGCACTCGGAGCTTCACTAATTGGCCGTAGTCCATATTCAGCACAATATAGTCGCCTAGTAGCAATATGTGAACGACTGTTCTCGTAAAATGCGCGCACGCAAAATGCGCGACGCTTCCCGTCGAAGTGATTCATAGCGACTAAAACTCCATGAGCCCGCCAACCCAACGAGAGAGAAAGAAACGAAAAGAGATTATTCCTCTTTAACACGTCCATACATCTAAAGACGAATCGTTCATCAGCCACGAAATGTAACACAATCTCAATGTATTTCTTTTCGATAGAGCTTTGAACCATTCAAGCCACCCGGACCGGATGATGTCTTGCTTAAGGACACCGAATGAAATAAACCCAACAAAAGCTATTACGTTGTGGGAGTGTTTCCCATATTCAATAGGCTTGCATGCATCCGATTTCAAGACTCACTATTTCAATTTAGTATTCACAATTCTATCAAAAAATTACGGAATGTGTTTCAAATATGGCAATTCGATAAAGAAGCTTACGAGGACGGTCCAAAAACTAGCCGACTTGAAGTACAGATAGTGCCAGTAGAAATTTTTTTTGCCAACCTTATAAAACATATATTTTAAGTCCCACGACTTCACGTTGTTTAGTACTTTTATTTGAGCCATCAAAAGTAAACGATCTCAGTGAATTTGTAAACATGAAAAAAATTGCTCACTTATAGCAGCATCCCCGTAAACTTTTTAAAGCTCTCGATGAGCTCCAGCCGATGTTTTCTTCGATTGAAAGAAGAAAATCAATACTTCCCGCATATGATGCTCAACATCCCTTGGCTGCAACTCACAAGAAACATAAGTTCCTTGATTCTGAAACATTCCCAACGCATGCAATCACTTGGAAATGGCTTGACGGGCAACTCCTACTACTGAAGCAAGCTCTACCTGCGTTTGACACGGATCCCCATCAAGCAATGCCGTCAATTCAGTTTCTTCGAAGGTTTAGACTATGATTCGTATGACTACAATCTCCGATGCAGCTACCTATATTTTTCTGGCCGATGACCATCTCAGTGTCCTGACGAATACTTCAAATAGCCGATTAATTGATAGATCTAACAAAAGCTTCGCAAGCTGATATTCGATTTCGTCACTAAATTAAATTTCTGGCCGGTGACCATCTGAGTGTCCTGGCGAATACTTCAAATAGCTGATTAATTGATAGATCGACTTCATCACTAAATTATAAATCCCATTCTCTAAGTCTGAAAATAGAATCCGCAGGTTTGCTGAACGCGTGAAGCCGTTCCATATCACATTTATACCCCATCAAAAAAAAAAAAAAAAAAAAAAAGGAAAAAAGTACAATTCAATTTCGAAGGAATCATTTCAGTACTTTTTTTTAAATAATATTTTAAATATTGATCGATTAAATTGCTGCAAAGCAAGATAAAAATTATACCATTATGTGGGAGTGGTTATTCAATAATACCAATAAAATATATTTTTACTGAAAAAAAAAAAATAATATTTGTACTGGAAATAATAAGAAATTAAGATTAGTCTTGGAAAAATTACGTATGGAAAGAAAACTTGTTTATGCGCCAACTTATCGGGCGATGAATCGGAATATCATTCATGTTTTTTTGACTTTTTACTAACATTGGCAAGGCAATTCCTGTAAATAAAGAAAGGGGACAATTTAAAATCAGAGCGAAATTACAATGTTTATAAACGTTTGTATACCCTGAAACTCAACATGGTTTAGGACATAAAATCACATTTTCTTTCATATAAGGATGTGGAAAAAGCCAAAATAACAAGGTGGAAGTAGTGAAAATCTCTATTAATATTAATAAATTCTAAGAGGGTTTGTCGTAGGAAGAAAACATTTTTTTTTGTAAATGCCGAATCGGTATTTCGTGGCTATTTTTAATGACATAAAAAAGAAGCACAACAAAATAAATTGGAAATAATTTAAAAAGCTATAATGTGAAATAATCTTGCTAGGAAAGAAACATTTTTTGTACTTTTAAACCAATGCTAATAATCTGCAATAAAAGGAAAAACTTTTTTGGATTTACAGGCGCCATGACCGTAGGTATGGTCGGAACTGTCTTCGCCTTCTTTAGACACGTTTTTTTCAACTCCAGTCTACTACTTTGACTGTTTCTTGGTCTCAGTTATGAAGAGGTGGACCTATGTATCATCCATGTCTCATCCGATGCAGAAATTCGGCTTTGCTGCGGTGCGCCAAGCACTTTACTGAAACATCTTCACGACCCTGTTTTTATTCTATTGAAAGCAAGCGCGGCACCCATCTTGCGCACAGTTTTTTCATCTTCAAATCTTCAGCAAATAAACGATGTGTATCACTTCTTGAAATGCCTATCATTTCAGCTAGCTCACACACCTTCAGTTGACGATCATCCCATACCATTTTGTTGATTTTCTTAACCGTGTCTGGCGTGAGCACTTCAATTGATCGATCACTACGGTGTCCGTCTTGGCAGCTCGTACGGCCTCGTTTAAACTCTGCTACTCAATAGTTCACAGTCGTAAAGCAGTCGAAGGAGCAGACTCTCCTAAAGTAGAATGTTGCTCGGTTTTACTATTGATTGGAAATATTGAATTATATAGTGATGATTAATTTTTTCCATGTCCGGTCATGACGTTTGTTTTTTAGGGATGCGAGATTATTTGTATTCAGCCGACGATCATCTATACTCGTGTCTGGAGTGGACACCTCAATTGATCGACCAGGACGTCGTATTAGCAACTCGTACGGTCTTGTTTAAATTCTGCTATGCAATATTTTACAATCGTAAAGCAATCGAAGGAGCAGCCTCCCATTTCAAATGAAAGTATTGAATTACATAGCTGTGACCAACTATTTCCGTGTTTACAAATTCACTGAGATCGTTTTTATTTTATGGCCCAAATGAAAATACCAAACAACGTGGCGTCTTGAAACTTAAAACATATGTTTTACAAGGTTGCCCCTTTACAACAAAATATTTAACTACTGGTACCATCTACACGCCATGTCGGCTAGTTTTGGGACCGTTTTCGTATCAACTAGAAATAAAAATCCATATTCTGTGGTCACAATTTTGCGACATCTCCGTCTAGCACATCAAACTTCTTAGATACCGCCCAACGGGGGGAAAGGGAATTTAAAAGATATGCTTTCTCAGGGAGACGTTTATTTTAAATTAACACATGGTGAGGCTAGACCGGAAGGTCTTCCTCTTACGCTTCTATTAAAAGTCCTTCTATAAGGCCTCTAAAAAAAGCATTCCAAAGGGACTACCTTAGCCCTTTTTAAGAAGGCATTGCAAATTTTCGTATAGAGTTACCTACCTACCGGATAGAGTTACCTTCTCAGTAAAGAATTCGTACATTATATACAAGTGCATGCTTTTTCGTTTGTGGTTGTTTCATAATTATTTTTTTTTTAAGATGAGTGTTTTATATAAACTACCGTTTCCAGACCTGATGTTTGAGATTCGAACAGTCACAAGTCAGAAACAGGTGATATCTACTTATTTAAGGCGCTCAGATGTCATGTCATGTCCTTTAGATTATTCGATAAGGCGTTTTCTCACTTCAGCTACCATTAGATGGATGTTCGATGGCATTACAAGACCATGGCTGATCAAAGTCGGCAATTTTGAATTCCTACCGAAATTCAACAAAACATCAGTGAAATGAAAAGATTTCTAAAAAAAGGTTGTTGACCGAAAGTTAATATTCAAATTTCTCGTTTCATATACTAGGAGGAGTGCTGTTTTCCATTATATCCATTTAATCTAATACAGTTTCTTTTTCATTTTGCAAATGTTATGATGTGAAACATATTTTATGGGACCTATTTCTTATCTAGTACTAGTATTAAGTATGCTAAAAAGGATTAGTGATTAGAATCATAATAATTTTACATGCAACAGCATGACTTTAAAATAAATTCACCATAGGTGAACTCTTCGAAAACACTTAATAATTGTTCTAGATAAGGGTAAGGATATGATTGAGAACAAAAATTTCCTTATGTTATACTCTATTACGACTAGGTCGCTACGTGAAGATAATACTTTGGTATTAATATTTTAGAGAAAATAATTTTTGAGAGGATGTTTGTACAGCATCGAAGGTGGAGCTCTTCTTGACTACCCAGATTTGGAATAGTAATTTATTTCTTTGATAATAATCCTTTGCAAAAGGAACTGCATTCAATATTCCAATCTAGCAACAATTGGAACTCAAACTCAAACTCACAATTTTATTAATAGTACCCAGAAAAACTAGTATTCCACATTGTCTGGAAATTTCAATGAATTATTTAAAAAATATGCGATGCAAATGATAATAATGTTGCCCCTTATGGAACAGGATTCTGTGCTCTATCCAGGCAAGGTCTGTATGAGGACTTTAATTTTACCTATCTATCGTTTCTCTAGGAAAGTCAATGAATTGAACATACCTACAATTATCTCTCAAAACTTGGTGTGACAAATTGAAGGAGAAGCGCACAAGATCGAAGCACTTGGAATTATTTTCTACGGACGGCGTATTAATAGATAGAAGGATGTTTATTCCAGTCGACACCTAAGAAGATAATTATCCCTTTAATCATGCAGTTCATGTCAAGATGATAAACATTTGTCTCTGTCTGTATCTTTGCATTGATCAATGAGCAAATTTCATGTTATTAATTATCTGTCTCAACATTAATTTGATAAATTTCCTCAACCAATTGCCGGGAAATGTCCTACGACTTCCTAGAATAAGATAAAAAAAAGCAGACAACCACTAAGTCATTGTCACTGTCAGTGCTTGTGTCTCTTCAATTATGATAGCAATTTGTTAGAAGCCATTACAAAATCAATTAATAACAGTTAGTAATTGATTAAAAGGACAGCACTTGAAATATTGAATTAGCTTAAAACAAGAAACAAACAAACACATTATCGTTTAGCCTGCTTAAGTAACGGCTTACGATCGGAACGAATGGCTATTTTTGGCGACAGGTTTTTCCTTTGCACTCAAAGAAGGATATTCATTGCTAACATCATAACATTATCTAATAATATCAAGGAAAACTATAAGACCAGCTTGATAACCAAGGTGATTTTTCTTTTGTTCTCCGAAGAAACAACGCAACGTAAAGTCAAAAATGCCAAATGTATATTTGGTTATCTAGGTAGGGAGCCGCAAAACAGCCGTCTAGTAAGGCTATATTTCTTCTTGTTTTTTTTTTTTGGCAACTGTCTAAAGATACGCACACCAACTCGCTCATAAACACAGATACTTGAGTATCCTGGCAGGAAGAAAGACCCCATAATAAAATGAACAAATGAAAGGCAAAGACCGAAAAAGAATGGACACGTTCTCTATGCGGGTTGTCCTTATCATGTAAAAATGTTGCAAATGTCGTGCGACGTTTCCCAAACTGAATTACTGACGCCTCAGCACAACAGTGAGCGCACTGGCCAGGCGGCTGGACGGACGGACGTACCATTGAAATGAGTGCAATTTCTTTAGGCAGCATCACAAGACGCAACCATATCCTTTTCTTTGTGCGCGCTGCCACTCTCAAAACCAAAGTCTGGTGCATGCTGTGAACTCAAGTGCTTTGACAGCATGAGGTGCCATCATTTGATAACAATTTAGGAAATGCGGCCCAATGCAATGCAGATGCCTCTTCTGCTCATGCCTCACAAGATAAAACTTCCATTTGTTATACTAAAATTGCAGTGTAGCAATTTGTGTTTTTTTTAAGAGATTTACATTTTTTTTCCTCTGAATTTAGATTAGATTCATTAAGGATTGCGAACCAAAAAGAGATAAGTCAATGATAAATGAATTCCTTAACCAGCTTTAGGAGTTGACGTTGCCATTTCTATTTTCGGTAAAATAACTGTGCGGGAGGTGAAAGTCTTTCCAACGAAAATTGTATAAATTGTGGACTGCGAAAGATCGTTAAAGGATTTTTAATAGATCAGTTTGTGATAGCGGGAAATAAAGTAAAGAATACCATGATTTTCAAGCTAATACGTTCAGGAGATTTCTGAGAAATTCGAAACGGTTTTCACTATCGCTAGCATTTGCTAAAGGAATTGTTTGAATTATTTAAAATATACAAAAGTACATCATGCGTCAAAAACGTATATTTTGTTTGCATGAGGTGCAATTAATTTTTCCCTTTTTAATTTATTTGTTTATATATTAATTAAAAATAGTACGTAAATTTAATTTAAAATGATTTTTATCTAAATGGATATCCAACATAGTTTTAGACATCTTATAATTGGTTCATTAATTCATTAAAAATTTGTTTGGTGAAAATTTTGATAAAATAAATGTTTAACCAGGATTAGGAGCATGCAAATTCACAAAATCGGATAATTTTACGCAATTTAATTTCTTATTAAAAATATTGACTACAAAAATTATTGAAAAATGAGATGAGCGATCCTTCCTTCCTTTGTAATCCAAGGAGTTTCCGTTTACTTTCATAGGCTACTTTTATTGATATATATTCAAATTTCATTAGAAATCTATTATTGATGTTAAAAGACATCGATTTAAAGTTTTGACAATTTGAAACCAAAGCTACGGACAGATGAATCAGTGTTAGTATCTCTCAAATTCAGAAGAATTCAAATAGTGAAAAGTCGGATTGCCGTTATATTACAGTCGGTTATCAAAGGCTATATAATACTCCACAATACTTCAACTAAAAACGTAGTTTAGTTAAACCTATAGGCTGATTTTTTAAGATTTGTTTTTCAGGTTGGCAGCACTGGTTGGTAATGGCGTCCAAACGTCATCTGTCAAAGTGAAAAGTGTACAGTATACTCTGCCATTTCGTCATGGAAAGACTAACAAACGAGCAACGATTGCAAATCGTTGAAAGTTATTATTAAAATTCGTGCTCTACGGCAAATGTGCATCGTTTGATACAACCATTTTATGGTCGTCATAAGCGACCTGCTGAATCAACAATTCTCCAAATTTCGCACCAAATTTACTTTGTGTAAAACCATCGATTCGCATGCGTAGAGTGCGTATCGAAGACAATATTACAGCCGTAGCGACCAGTATTAATGACGATCGTGAAATGTCAATTTGTCGCTGTTCTCAGCGATTGGGCACGTGTTTCTCAACTACAAGGATTTTTTTTTGCCCAGTTAGCTGAGTTGAACTTGGTTGACATGTGGTTTCATCAGGACGGTGTAACATGCCGCACTGCTTGTGAAACAATGGATATGCTGAGGGATGAATTTGGTTAGCAGGTTATCTCTCGATTTGGCCTGTGAGTTGGCCCCCAATATCTTGCAATTTAACGCCTCTTGATTATTTCTTGTGGGGTTATGTCAAGTCGTTAGTCTATGTGGACAAGTCGAACATTATTGAAGCCTTACAGGATAACATAACACGCGTTATTCGTGGAATACAGGCCGAAATGTTCGAAAAAGTGACGAAAAATTGGACCTTCCAAATGGACATTTTGAGACGAAGCCGGAGACGGACAACATTTACATGAAATTATCTTTAAAAATTAAATGGCAAAGACCAATTTATCGATTCCAATAAAAAATTTAAATAAATGACGCAAATTTGAGTGTTTTATTCGATTTTTATAAAAACTACTATTAAAAAGTCACCCTATATAATATCTGTCGGGTGGTTTGGAAAGTTATTTCGGTTTTAAAAGAAATTTATTTACAAATTTATATACAAGAAAACAATTACTTTAATCTATTATAAAATCTCCCCCTATTTTAATAACTTCTTCCCACCTTTTTGGGAGCTTTTTAATTCCTCTCTCATAAAACTCGCATAATTTTTCTGGAAAAAGCGTCCAATTCGAGTTTTCACTTCCTCTTCGTTATAGAAATTCAAATTCTTCAGGTATTCGTAGTTGATCAGACTGTGAAATAGGTGATAGTCAGACGGGGCGAGGTCTGGGGAGTACGGTGGGTGAGAGCGGGTGTTGTCACGATGGAGGATGACGTCTCCCCGATTGATGAGACTCGGCCGTTTTTCTTCCAATGCCGCCTTTAATTTATCTCATTCTACGATATAGTAGTCCGCATTAATCGCTTGATTTGTTGGGAGAAGCTCGAAAAAGACTGCTCCTTTGACATCCCACCAAATCGAAGGTAAGCTTTAGAGCTGAATTGAGAGGGTTCATTTGAATTTCCCCATGATCTTTTTACCCACTCTCATGATCTTTCTTCCAAGCTCTGACAGTTTCTGACGGGTCCGCAATGCACTGTGAGGCCTCGGTGATGCAGTGTGAGGTACCCACACATTGAGGCTCTCAAATCCGAGCACTTTTATGATCCCGTAAACAGTTGAGACTGATTTTTTGATTATTTCAGTTTCTTCTCTAACTGTTGCACGGGGATTAGTAATAATTAAATCTCTCACCTCCTCGGAAACAATTTCTTTTGGTCGTCCTGATCTGAGGGCGTCCGTTACGAAGATGAGCATTTTTAAAACATTTTTAAACATTTCATTTTCTTCATAAACAAACTTTATTTTTCGGCCAATTCTTTCATTTGGTCCATTTTCTTCATAAACTGACTTTATTTTTCGGCTGGCTTCAGCAATCGTTTTCAATTTTCGAAAATAATACAGCATAATATGCCTAAAATGATCTTTTCGCTAATTTGCTCCACTTTTTAAAACTGTTTTTTTTTTCAACGCTATAACCACTCACGACTAGAACGAGACCACAAGTAAACATTAGTAAACAGTTTAGAGAAGAGATGGAAGGAAGTTGTGATAATGTTTGAAAGAACTCCACGTGATGAGAATTGACGTATGGTGGACTTCCGAATTAATGGAACGAACTTTTCGAACAACCCAATATACACAGCGTTATCCATTCACCGCCGGTCTGGGGAGGTTATCAGCTGATAAATATCTATCATCTGAAGTGCTGTTTATTCAGTCAAATGTTTGCACATTTATGAATATGGATTGTTTAACAACCGAAGAAGGTATAGAAATAATTAGTGATTCAACACGACCGATTTCTGATTTATTGCATGCGATCTTGGCTATCAAGATCATGCGATTTGATGCCGATAGACTTTTTTTTGTGTGAAAGACCATGTTCATGCGGATAATCTCCAAACTTACTGCTCGAAATGTGCGAAAAAGTGGTCGAAAACTACCCGCCAATGACCCATTGTAACAACCAATCCAGAGACGGTCACTGAAATGACATTAGATGACGCATAATCCCCCTTTTCATTGTTGGCAAATCTTTTACCACCGAACCATTTTTTCAAGTTCAGTTCAAGTAGAAAATAGTTCGAGGGAGTTAAATCTGGCAAATAAGGTGAGTGATGATGCAATTCGAACTTTAATTCATTAATTTGGCCATCGCAATAGTTGATGCGCGAATTGTCTTGAAACAACACTTTCTTTTTCGTCAAATAAGGCCTGTTTTCCATAACTTCAACACCTAAACACTACTATAAATTAGCATAATATTCGCTGTTGATAGTTTCTCCTTTCTAAAGATAATCAAAAAGAATAATCTCATACGCAGGCCATGACCATGCCTGCAGATGAAACCGTCTTCGTCTACTTTGGACACGATTCTCCCATTCCAGTCCACTGCTTTGACTGTTGCTTTGTCGCAGGTGTGATGTAGTGCGCCCATGTCTCATCCATGGTTATAAATCGATGCGAGAATTCGGCTTTATGGCAGTGAAACATCGCCAAACACTCTACTGAAACATATTCACGATGCAATTTTTGCTCCGCTGAAAGCAAGCACGGCACCCATCTTGTACACAGCTGTCATTTCAGCTAGCCGAATTTTCTTAACCGTGTTTGTTGTGAACGGCTTAATTGATCGACCACGACGGTGTTTGTCCTGCCAGCTCGTACGGCCTCGTTTAAACTCTGCTACTCAGTATTTTTGATGTCATTAGACTTTTTTTGTGTGAAAGACTATGTTTATGCGGATAATTTCCAAACGTACCGCTTGAAATGTCCGAAAAAGTGGTCGAAAATTACACCACAATGATCCATTGTAACAACCAATCCAGAGACGGTCACTTAAATGACATTTTATGCTGTAATGTCAAGGTTCAAGCGTTATATAGGTAATGAAATAAAAGTTTCATCGAAATCACACTTTTATGTATGTTTTAACTTTACTTTTGAAACCGAAAAATTGTTTACAAAATTCCACAAAAACTTCTAGTATCATCGAAATCATAGTTTTTATGTTTGTTTTATTTAATTTTACTTTCGAAACCGAAAAATTGCTTACAAAATTCCACAAAAACTTCGAATATCATCAACATCATAGCTTTATGTGTGTTTTATTTGACTTTACTTTTGAAATATAAAAAATGGACAACCTATTATTTTTCCTCTTATTTTACTATACAAGTTTTTCCACAAAAATTTCTAATATCATCTAATCCCACCTTCCGATGAAACCTCCCTCCACCTTAGCGGCTTTGTCTGTAGTATGTAAGAAAACACCTTTTCCCCTCTCCTCAGCTCACATTTCTACTTCCTTCAAATGATCATAAATAATAACATTTTAATTTGGACAACAATATCCATTTACTAAACTGCAGCAGACATTCACAAAACTCGGCCAGAGATAATGGACCGATCAATCGATGGTGGATGGTGGATGCAGTTATATCCGCATACTTTACTTACTTGTGCCTTCTTGTTGTGACCAGAAGGACAGACAGTCGGACAATTGGTCTTGAAGACAATGCTTATTCTCATCAATATTAATGCAATGCAAAGCTGCAAGCAGTTTGACTGTGCGTCTGTCTTCTTGAGTGACTGACTGTATTGATTTCATCATCATCTTCATCATCATCATCATCGGCTTACTCCAATTTCAACCAAAGAACAATTCAGGCAAAAAACAAAAGACACAAAGGAAAAGTTGAAGTAGTGATCGTGTTGCTGCTCAAAGAATGACTTGATGTCTATCAAAGTCCCGCTTGATCGTCATTGTTGTTGTATTGGTTGTCTTTTTTTAATCTTTTGCTGATGTTTTGTTTTTGAGACAAAATGAACGTAATTGATTTCCAGATGTGTTGTAATTGTGTTTACAGAGGATATTCAATATTGTTCAGTAGTTTCAATTGTTCGAAATTGTTATAGGAGATGATAGAATGGAATATCGCGTGCCTTTTAGGATATCATATTCCTTGTGATTATTATAAGTTTAAGGAAATTGCTGAAAGCGAAATATTTGCAGTGAAAAAAGTGAAAAAATGTTTATATGGGAAAGGAAAGAGGTTGGAACGGAAGCCCCAACATCAACACATAAAGGTAAAGAATTTGAAAAGCCTTTCTTTGAGACTGTTTTTCGTCCTTTTATCGATTTTCACATTAGTACTGTTCAGTTACCACATCACTGAAAAAGATCTGTAGCTTATTATCATTTCGAATGTCTACTTCAGAAGATTTTACTACACTTGTCGATTGCCTGACAACATGAACTGTCAGTTTACACATCGAAGTGGCTGTCGCTTAAAGAAAGGCAGACGCCAGTATCGGGATTCAATACAACCCTCTGCTATAGAAGTGTAAGAATCGACTATAATTTAATGCCCCTTTTGGGGAGGATTTTATGGTTAGTACGAACTCAGACAAATGGATTTTGAGAAATCTCGAAATACAGCATGGCTGATGAATGTTGCTACATTAAAGATCTCAGATTTTCTTAATTAATTTGTTTTCGTTTCTTCATTTTCTTCATTTGAAAAATATATTTTTTTTTCTTAATAATTTGAATAACTTCCACCTTTGGTTATGCAAGAGCGATATCTTTATTCATTATTGCTTGAAGATTTCCAGTTGCAATTATTCGGTACGAGGGCTGTCCCAAAACCAGCCGACCTATCAAAGAACACACAAATGTTAGGAACAATTTTTTTTATTTTTTAACATAATCTTCTTTTAGCACGATATAATTTTTCCAGCGATGTTCAACAGCTTCTATACCCTATTTATGGTAAGAACTGTCAAACTCCTTAAAATGGTCATAAACCCCAGACTCCACGTCTTTATTGTCGGCAAATCTTTCACCACCGAACCATTTTTTCAAGTTAAATTCAAGTAGAAAATAGTCCGAGGGAGCTAAATCTGGCGAATAAGCCGCATGATGAAGCAATTCGAACTTTAATTCATTAATTTTGGCCATCGCAATAGTGGATGCGTGAATTGTCTTGATGAAACAACACTTTCTTTTTCGTCAAATAAGGCCTTTTTCCATAACCTCAACATCTAAACACTACAATAAATTAGCATAATATTCGCTGTTGATGGTTGTTCCTTTGTAAAGATAATAAAAAGGATTATCTCATACGCAGGTCATGACCATGCCTACGGATGAAACCGTCTTCGTCTTCTTTGGTAACGATTCTCCCATTCCAGTCCACTGCTTTGACTGTTGCTTTGTCGCAGATGTGAAGTGGTGCGCCCATGTGTTATCCGTGGTTATAAATCGATGCGATAATTCGGCTTTATGGCAGTGAAACATCGCCAAACACTCTACTGAAACATATTCATGACGCAGTTTTTGCTTTACTGAAAGCAAGCGCGGCACCCATCTTGTGCACAGCTTTCTTATCTTAAAATCTTCGGTTAATATGCCATCTATAACACTTTTTCAAATACCTACCATTCAGCTAGCTTAATTTTCTTAACCGTGCCTGGAGTGAACGTCTTAACCTCGTTTAAACTCTGCTATTCAATATTTTACAGTCGTAAAGTAGTCGAATGAGCGGACTTCCGCAGAGTAGAATGTAGCTCGGACACTTCAATTGGTCGACCACTACGGTGTTCTTATTGAATGCTTGTACGAACTTTTTTTGGACTCTGTTACCCAATATTTTACAGTCGCAAACGAAGTAGCAGGCTCCCCCTGAGTAGTATCTAGCTCGGCTTTAATATTGACTGGACTGAGACCTTTCAAATGGAAATATTGAATTACATAACAGTGACCAATTTTTTCCGTGTTTACGAATTCACTAAAATCGTTTACTTTTGATAACCTAAATAAAAATACTAAACAACGTGACTCCTTAAAACTTAAAACATATGTTTTATAAGGTTGCCACTTTTCATTCGAACGCATAGCTGTAGATCATCCAAACTTGTTGTGTTTTTTTCTTGAACTACTTGTTTGCAATATCCCCCAGGTGTCAGAGGTTATTGAGGGCCACAGGAATGTGGTGTTTCCGGAAAATCAGCAACAGTAGAAAGTGATTCATTTTTGACGTAGTTTCGGAATGAAAACTGCTTTCAAGATTTTGAAGCATCGTCTCCGTAACGACATTCGTATGGCACCCTGCATTGTCTATATCAATGCAATTTGTAATATTGCCGCATCTCTCTAACCACCCAATAGATTGCTATCTTATTCAAAATTATCGGAAGGGAACAGACGAAATCAAAATTGGGTATGATCGACTGTTACAGCATCAGAAGCAAAACCTTATTTATACTTTCCGCCATGACTTGCGTTTTCGCCTTTATCGAAGAAAAATTGTAATCTGTTCTTAAAAATCTACCTTATTTTTGTAACTCACCTCGTATTATGTTGATTTTGACTTATTTCAAAAATAAATTAATGGAAAAGCTCTCGGCTTTATTATTATTTAATTCACTGAAATATTATTGCCCTGATCCGCATCATCAATATTGTCACTAAATACTACTAAACTCCGACTTCTTAAATGCAGTGACCGATAACGAATTTCAGCAATGATATTCCATTCCTCAGAAGTACGTTTTTCTCTACCGCGAACTAGAAGACCAACGCAGAACTCCAATAAACATCGACTTGGAGGATTTCACTCCAAGAAAAAAATATATGTAAATTAGACTTCGTGACTATTGACCTTTATCACAGCCAAGCAAGAAAACTAAAAACTAGACTCAGCAGAGACAGATCTCCGTCTGGGTTCTTCTTTAACTGAGTGACAAAAAATACGTACTCGTATATTAACTGTAATTGAAATGTCATAATTTACGATTACGATTTGAATGGACATATTTATAGAAAACAAAACCCAAGCATAGCTGCCTGTAATTGCGCCGCTACCACCGATATTCAAATAAACATTATCGATTGTGTAATCGTAACTGAACGCGATAGAATCCAAGTCCATTTTCGAAAAAAAAAAAAAAAATGTTTACATTTCATATTTAAAAGAAACTACAAAACAAACGCGAAATTAAATAAACAATCAAAATAAGGGGGAAGGAAGGGATATTGGAACAAAGAGAAAGTTAATACTTTTTATGAGGACGTAAGTCAGTCCGTCCGTCAGTTAGTCAGTCACACAGGAATAGTTGCATGAACTGGAGTAATCAGTGATTGGTGTTTAGTATTTATAAAATCATAAAATTTGATGTTTCCTTCTGTCAATTGCCGAAGATTTTTTCAAAGCAATTGACAGTTACGATCAATTCACAATTACAAGATATCAAAAGAGAAACGAGACGGGGCAATGCGGCGCACAGTGGAAGACTTTGTATCTATAATAAGAATAAATTAATTGCATTTTTATTTAATATTCATATATAGGGTGGCGCATAAGTAACGTTAACGGCGACTATATTGAATACGTTCTTGTGCTTCATTTGGTGTTAACTCGTAAACCAATTGCATCTTACATCGGAAAAGATGTAACATATGTAAAATTCTTTGCAAAGACCGCCTAAACATCTCTTACTGCTGAGAACATCGCCTGGTGGAAGTTTCGGGGTTTTCCTCAATATTTGCTTGCACTCGAACAATGGTCACTTCATTCCGAACTGCACGAGGTCTTCCAGTACGTGGAAGATCACAGACAGCCCTTTCTGTGGCCCAAAACGCTGAACCAATCGGTAAATTGTTGGAGCATTTCGAACATGGAAAAAATTTCGATATGATCTGCATAATCGAATGCTGACTTTCAAAGTAAAATTGAACAACTTTGGTTCTTTGTTCTGTGTTAAGTCTTTCCATCATAAATATCCCCAAGTATTATTTAGTTAATTCTGTAAAGAGACGAAAAAAAGACAAACAAAAAATGTGTTCACTGAGCAAATCTTAGCGTTACTTATGTGCCACCCTATATTATATCTCTGCATTATGTCTTCAATACAAGTGCTGCTTTGTCATTGCAATATTAACAGCTGACCAGGTAATTACACTCTGGCAAACCCTGCTGAAGAGCCATGAAAAACGTATCGATGCATAGCACATATAAAATTGCTTCGACGCTTCAATACGGCAAACATTACGAGAACCTATGGCCAAGTTCAAAATTCCTACGAAATTTATGCATATTTTAAAATATCACCAATCGACACGAAGCCTTCAATGCAAATGGGCAATAAATAGGCCGATCTACATCAAACGAGTATTTGACAAAACGACAAGCTGTCATCGCAACGTCTTCAAAAATTTTGGAAATGATTCTGAAGGATGCTGCAGCAATATGACTGGTAACATTTTCAACAAAAGCCTTATGTTACTTACGTACCTCACAATATATCATTGATCGAAAACTGTGAAATGCTGCTGCAGTCTTCTCAATCATTCAAAAAGTGTCAACCATTTCTCACCAGATGAGGCCGAAGAGAGTTCGATAGCTTATTGCTCGATCTCTTGAACATATTTTTGGAGGTGATTATGCAGAACGCTGCTGAAGACAGTAAGAGTGAGCTTTTGCGGTAATAGAAGAAGACAAAACCAAGTTACTTGTTTTGATGAACAAAGTTACTGCGTGAACGTGGTCACCTGTAACTATGTACTGATAGCTGATTTCATCTTTATCTGCTACTCGAGACTGCTTTCTAAGTTCAGCGTGATATATATAGGGTGATTTTTTAATCATAGTTTTTTCCAAAATCGAATAAAACACTAAAATTTGCATCATATATTAAAATTGTTTATTGGAATCGATAAATTATTCTTTGCCATTTAATTTCTAATGATAATTTCATGTAAATGTTGTCCGCAGCTCCGTCTCAAAATGTCCATTTGGAATGCCCAATTTTTCGTCACTTTTTCGAGCATTTCGGCCTGTATTCCACGAATATTGCGTGTTATGTTATCCTGTAAGGCTTCAAGTGTTCTGCTTGTGTTCGGCTTGTCCACATAGACTAATGACTTAACATAACCCCACAAGAAATAATCAAGAAGCGTTAAATCGCAAGATCTTGGGGGCCAACTCACAGGGCCAAACCATCCCTCAACATATCCACGAGCAGTGTGGCATGTTGCACCGTCGTGATGAGACCACATGTCAACCAAATTCAACTCAGCCAATTGGGGCAAAAAAGTCCTTGTAATTGAGAAACACATGCCCAGTCGCTGAGAACGGCAACGAATTGACATTTCACTGGCCGCTACGGCTGCAATATTTTCTTCGGCACGCACTCTACTCATGCGAGTCGATGGTTTTATGTCCAACTAAGCAAATTTGGTGCGAAATTTGGAGATAACAGCACGAATTGTTCATTCAACAGGTCGATTATGACGACCATAAAATGGTCGTATCAAACGATGCACATTTGTCACAGAGCACGAATTTTGATAATAAATTTCAACGATTAGCAATCGTTGCTCGTTTGTTAGTCTTTCTATGATGAAATGGCAGAGTATACTGTACACTTCTCACTTTGACAGATGACACTTGGACGCCATTACCAACCAGTGCTGCCAACCTGAAGAACTTAAATCTTAAAAAATCACCCTATAGATTTTTATTTTAGTTGCTTCCTAAATTATACATTTTCAAAATGATAAAAAAATTATAGAACTTTTTTCAATTCTAACCATTACTTCAAAATGTTCTTCTTCTTAGGTGGCGACTGAAACAGATATCCTTATCTATTAACGCCGTCCGTAGAAAATAATACCAAGCGCTTCGATCTTCTGCGCTTCTGCTCCAATTCGTCACACCAAACTTCGACTGTATTTCAAAAACCTGGTCCTTCCAACGGAGTTGTGGTCGCCCTCTTCTGCGCTGTCCATTTAGTTCGTTGTCTATAACTATCTGTACCGGAGCATTTGGCTTTATCCGGACAACATGTCCCAACCAACGTAATCGCTGTATATTAATGCGTTTGACCACGTCGATGTCGGCATATAGCTTATGCAGCTCATGGTTCATGCGACGCCGATACTCTCCGTTAACGATTATGAATCCATATATTTTCCGAAGTGTTTCCTCTTGTAAACTGCCAGTAATGATTTATCTGCTTGCGTCGTAACCCAGGATTCTGCATCATATTTCAAAGCAGGTAGAATCAACGTCTGGTAAAGTCGGATTTTTGTTTGTTGAGAGAGGACTTTATCATTGAATTGCTTGCTTAGCCCATAGCAACATCTGTTAGCAAGCAATATTCTCCTTTTTATCTTCAAAATGTTACATTAATATAAAAACAAAAAGGCTGTATTATACAGGGTTATCGATTTAGGCTGTGAGCTGTTAAATACCTGTTATCTGAAGTGTTATTTATTTAGTGAAACATTTGCTATTTATGAGTACGCATCGAAGAATGCGTAAGAATAGCTAAAACTTACTACAAAAGTGGTGATGCAAACGTGATTTAACACGGCCGATTTTGGATTTATTGCATGAAAAGTTTCACGCTTCGACGACGTCATATAGCCACCGATATTATGCGATTTGCTGCCTTGAACTTTTTTTGTGGAGCTACGTCAAAAACCATGTTTACGCGGATAATTCCCAAACGAACTGCCCTCTAAGGAATCCACTGCTGCAACCAATCCAGAGGCAATCATTTAAGTAATAATGTATTTCGTACATAATGGCAACGTTCGAGCATTATAATGAAATAAAAGTTTCATCGATATCATAGCTTTATGTGTTTTTATTTATCTTTACTTTGGAAACCGAAAAATTGATAACCCTGTATTATGCCAATGTCGAGCATCTACTTAACTGGATGCTGCATATTATAATTAATAGAAATTACGATATTTAAAGGTGACATTAAATGTGGAATTTTGGGGGCAATGTTGGAAAAAACGACCTGATGTCCTGAAAATATTTGTAAGGAGCTAAGGGGAGAAAATATTGCTCTAACTTTTATTTGCTATTCCGAATTAGACAAAATATTTGTTAGCGGTTTTTAAGTGAAACCTATATTTACTTATGTATAAAATAATCCATTTTTAAATAATCCATTGCCATATCGTTTTATAATGTTTCCATCACCCTTAATTTGCCGTAGGTTCAAAAAGATTGGTAGTTTTACGCTTGAAATTTCTTTTTATTAAAATGTTTTCTTTTTATATTTGTTGAATTTTTGTTTTTAACCGAACTTTTTTATAAGTAAATATCCGAAAGTGACTCATTTTCTGCTATAGTATAATTTTCGTAATATCAAATGTTTACATTTGATTCGATCTATGTAATTGAACTTTGTTTGTTGTTTGTTTGTTCAAGCTCAAGACCGGTTTAGCTTTTTCCAAAGCTTGGTTGACAAAAAAAAGTTTTGGCGTAATATTTTACCAATTTCCCCCAGTGTGCATTGAACGCATTCCTTATGCTAATATATAGTAGCACTGCTGTTAGTGCGACCTATGTACGATATACGATGGCGCATGTATAAAGTTGCCGATAGATTTGAACAGCGTACCCCATAATGTTGCAGCAGCAATCAGCTGCGGATTTTATTGTTTGTTCGTTGTTGGCAGTTCGGCGTTGGTGTTAATGATGATTTTGATGATCGTGGTAACGATTATGATGACGATTACACTGAGAGTATTGATGATTATCGGAATGGTTATGGTGGATATTTATTGACGCTACTTGATGGACTTGGTTTCTGTTGCGGCTGGTGATAGTGATTGTGATGATGCTGGGTGTGAAGAGATGATTTTTATGGTTTAAACAGTGCAGAGGTCTTGTCCTGAACATATCTCTCTTTCTGTCTTCTTGAATCTAGTCTGCCCTTGGCGTTACCTCCTTGGGTTCTTACTTGTTTGGGGGAAATAATATTTGTTTTCCGCCATTGTAATGAGATTTAAAGGGACTTCGTTTTGGTTTTGTGTGTATGTGTGTGTGTGTGTGTGAGTGTTTTTTGCTGATTCTGAGTATTGTTTTATTTTGTTTATATTTATTTACCATAATTTAATTTAGTGTTTTTTATTTCTGGTTACGAACGTATTTGCTTCTGCAACATATCGGTGGCGATATTTGTTGCCTCAGATGATGATGGTATTGCTTAAATCATGGAAATATAAATAAAATCGTTCTGTTGTTGTGATACCCTACGAATATTTGAGCTTTCTATATACAACACAGTATGCTATTGACGCCCATTTCATAATAATTAGGATTCAAATTTGAGGAGATTTGAATTTTGGATGTATGATTTTCACACTACTTTAACTAACTGTTAGTGAAATCGCTAGCCATTCAAACTTGTTTCAATCTTAATGTCCTTCTTAACAGAATATTTTAACTTCATAACCGTTCTTCGAATTTCGTAAAATATTTTTAGCAGGAACCTTCAACAAAGCTCAGTTTCGTTCCGGTTCTGATGTTATAAATTTATTTAAAATAGATTAGAAATTTGCCTTCGATTCATATCTGAAACAACAACTCACTTAAGGCATTGACTGGTTTTTTCACTTGAAACAAAATTAAAACCCTACATTGATTCCATTTATCTATCGATATATAGTGAAATGAATATTTTAGAAACCGAAATGAAATTACAGTTCATTGCAGATTCGTTTCTTGATCAGAATTAGAACTGAAGCCAAATGCAGTTCCATTTATTGGCAGAGAAAATAGCTCAAATAATTTTGTTTTTGTTCAATTTACGATGCCAAGATCTCGCATCTTTTCGCAGCTAATGAAAAATGTTCTCTGTTTTTATTTGAAAATATTGAATAAAATTAAATAATTAAATACAAACACAACTGAATCAATATCAAAATTGTTTCTAATTTCGCTTCGGGTGTATGAATCAAAATTTAAAATTGTTTGTAATTTCGTTTTGGATGTATGAAATAGAAACAAAATTCAATAAAATTGTGACTCGGTTGTCGAAAATCAGAATGCAAATGTTGTTTGTTTGATTCTAAAGAGTGTCCCACGAAGAACGCAAGATTTAAATGACTGATGCAGCAATTGAATTGTTTCTCTGACTGTATGACATGTGGTGCCGTCTTGTTGAAACTACATGCCCTCCACATTCATTTCTTCAATTCTAGGCACGAAAAAACTGGTTATCATTTCACGATACCGAACACCATTGAATCTTTGCGCTTGACATGCCTCATTTTCATTAAAAAAAAGTCCAATGATCCCTCCAGCCCAAAATCCATACCACACAGTGAAACATTGAGGATGCATATTTGCTTCTCCTGAATCACTCGAGGATTTTCCTCAACCCAAATGCGACAATTCTGCCTATTGACGAAGCCATCAAGATGGAAATGGGCCTCGTCACTGAAGATGATTTTATCGGCAAAATCAGCATTTTTATGTTGTCTCTCCAATATCAAATTAACGAACTCCCTTCGCTGTCCATGGTCAGTTGGCTTCAGTTCCTGAGTCAATTGAACTTTGTGTACCATGAAGATGCAAATTCTTCGCCAAAATTCGCTCCATAGTGGATTTGGAGATACCAATTTGCTGAGCTCGGTGTCGAATTGAGGTGGATGGAGTTTGAGCGACATCATCACGTACAGCTGCGACAGTTTCGGTCAATCGACCTGATCGAAGGCACGTTGTTGTCTTTACATCACTAACAGACCCAGTTTTGGAAAATTTATGCATTAATCTCTTTACAGTTGACTCTTTTGGAGCATTTTTGTGACCCCAAATTGATCGCAATTTGCGAACTGTAGCCGCAAAACTTTCACCATTTTGGTGAAACAATTTCACAATGAGAATGCGTTGTTCATTCGTGTAGCGCTAAATTTTTACTAACCTCGTACTTTCTACTAGCAAACAATAACAATTGTTCAAATGTCAAACAATGACACTTCGAATGGCGCCAAATTTAAATCTTGCGTTCTTGTTGGGACACCCTTTATAATGAAATAAAATTTCATCGAAACTGTGTGTTTTATTTAATTTTACTTTTGAAAAGAATTTGTTTTTATTTATTGTATGTATTTGTTTCATTATTTTCAGGACCTGTCGTAGACTTTTCTGCGATTCTGAATAAATTTTGAAGAGGCAATGAAGATGTGTTTCAATGATAAATTTCTGATGAATGGAAAACAATTTACTAGTTCAAACGTAAGGTATTTAAAAATATTGAAGCAACTGAAAAATGTTTGCTTCAATGAACTATTTGGTATCAATAAATTTTGTGGAAGCAATGCAAAACTGATTTCTTTTTCTGTTCTTGACATTTTTTTTTGTGTTTGTTTTGTTGGGTTCTCATTAGGCGCAACAATTTTAGTTTTCTTCAACTAAAGGGTGGCGCATAAGTAACGTTAATGGCGACTATATTGAATGCGTTCTTGTGCATCATTTGGTTTTAACTCGTGAACCAATTGCTTATTATATGGGAAAAAATGTAACATATGTAAAATTCTTTGCAATGACCACGTAGACATCTCTAACTGCTGAGAACATCGCTTGGTGGAAGTTTCGGGGTTTTCCTCAATACTTGCTGGTACTCGAGCAATGGTTACTTCATTTCGAACTGCACGAGGTTTTCCAGATCACGGAAGATCACAGACAGCCTCTTGTTGTGCAAAACTCTGAACCAATCGGTAAATTGTAGGAGCGTTAGGAGCATTTCGAACATGAATGAAATTTCGATATGATCTGAATGCTGACTTTCAAAGTAAAATTGAACAACTTTGGTTTTTTGTTCTGTGCTGAGCCTTTTTGTCATAAAGTATTAATTAGTTAGTTCTGTAAAGAGACGAAAAAAAGACTTAAACAAAAAATGTATTCACTGATCAAATCTTAACGTTACTTAAGCTCCACCCTATATAACTGAAATTGTATAGGGCATTCGCCTGTTACTACAGTTCAATCACTTGTATGTAATATTTAATTTACTCATTGTTAGCTTGTTGTTTGCTAAGTTTTTTCTGTTTTACTAACATCAAAGTCTTTTTAATTAACACGTTTCGCTTGACTTTAGTCCCATTCAATTTTGAAATGGGAACTCTTTCATTTCCACATAAAATATTTCACATTTCTAAAATAAATCCCAACTGGACCAATTTTCTTTAGATGGGAGTGATGGGAGTGAATATTTGGATATTTTGGGAAAGTCAAATTAAAGATTTGTATTTGTTTGCTTTTCACACCTAATTAGTAAGAAAATTTTATGTTAAACACCCAAACACTGGCATTGCCAAGTACTCCCATTTATTTGATTAACAATGAATTCCATCCATTCCATACCGAGCAATAACATCTATTAACTCAACAGCTAAGGTAGCCATTAAGTTTTATTAGATTTCTATTTGCCAGCGGTTCTGTCTGTCTGCGTGTCTGTTTCACTTTCACGCTTAGTGGTTGCACCTCTGGCATTAGCGCCACTAAGTGCGACCAAAGTGGCGAATGAATGAAATACCCTGAGAATTTCGGTACACATTTCTTAGGTCTGAGGGTGTCGGTCGTCGGTTCTTTTTAAGTTCATTCCTTTCAACAACGATTATGCTGCAATTTATTTTGACGTAAACGATTATTGTAATTGCATTTAAATCTTTTCTCATCTTTAGCGTTGTCGATGCTGAAAGTTTATTTGTTATAGACTCATATATACGAAATGCATTGCTCGAGGCATATGGTTTTGTAGATTGAGGAAAATATTTTGAAATCAATAAAACAATACCTGTCAAAGCGAAGGAGTGCGTTGGATAAGTTGATGGTATCAGGGCAAAATATTTATTTTTTTAATATGTTCAACATACAGTTACATGATCAATTCAAATACAAGATTTTTTTGTTTGCAAATTTTGCAGAACAGCTCTTATTAAAATGTATACAAAATAAATATATTCTATCAAAAAAAAAAAATATACATATATAAGTTTAAAACCAAATATAATTTTTTTTTTCTTTTTGCAAGTTTTTCCAAATATATTCTGTCAAAAAAGTACGGGAAATTGATCATGTAAAAGGCCTGCTTAAAGGGATTGTTTAAATTCTTTTTATTGTTAAGTTTATGCAACTGTTCTCTGTACTGGTGCAGAATTTGGTCGCGATCTGTTATTTATTTTGTTTACAGTGCTCGATTTTGTCAGTTTATCTCAAGTCTATTTTGTCATTCTTACGACGCATAAGAGTATTGAATAAATAATTTGCTTCAAATTTTGTATTGCAAATGGAATTTCATCCCAATGTTATAGAAGGCTTGCGGTGAATCGATCTCATCAAAAACACTTACATATGAGTGGTACAGTGCATTAAAAATCAGTTGAAATGTGGTAAAAGATTTGCTTCACTCTGGCCGGCCATCAACATCTTCAACTGAAGTTAAAACATTGATAATGTGAAAATCGTCATTTACAGCCGCTAAACTTTCTTTAAATTATTGCTGAGGAATAGAATGGGTTACCCTTCGACTAGCTCTGAAAGACCTGCATTTTCTTTAAAAACTCATGCTTGGACGGGTCAATTCCGACATCATGTCCATAAAGTACTTTATAAGTGCTGGAAACCATCTAGTGGTTTCAAAACTATCGGTCTGGCAAGGCTGTCAGCTGTTAAGTGGTTGTCATCTAAAGTGTTATTTTTTTAGTGAAATATTTGCCATTTACAAATATGGATCGTTTGGCAACAGAAGAACGGGTAAAAATATTTAAAACTTACTACAAAAGTGGTGACTCAAAGGTGATTCAACACGATCGATTGTAACTTTGGTGCATGAGAAGTTTCCAGAAAATGTAATTTCACATTTTTGTGACGTTAATTATCCACTAAGGTTATGCGATTTGACGCCGTTAGAAAATATTCTTTATATACTGTTTCAAATTCTGTCAGGCATTTCGAGTTTATAAGATTGCGTTAATTAAAGAAAACAGTCAAATGAAATTTTAGCAACATTCCAATCCATAAGTTTGCTTTCCACAAATTTCATTTTTTAGACATTTTTGCTCTCCCAAACGCGGCATAACTCCCCGAAAATATTCTTTATGTATTGTTTCAAATTCTATCAGGCGTTGCGAGTGCACAAGATTGCGATAATTAAAGAAAACATTTAAATAAATTTGTATCGACATTTTCGACTCGGTTTGGAAGGCGCTAATTCATCTGTGAGGTGACACAGTTTCTTGTTGCAAAATCCATAAGTTTGCTTTCCACAAATTTCATCTTTTTAGACATTTTTGCTCTTTCAAACACCGCATGACCCCCCGAAAATATTCTTTATGTACTATTTCAAATTCTGTCAAACATTTCGAGTGCATAAGATTGCGTTAATCAAAGAAAACAGTGAAATTACTTTTTTGCGACATTTTCGACTCGGCTTGGAAGACGCCAATTTAATGTTGATTTGTTGACTAGTTCGCATGTCAAACTCGAAAATCCTTGTCTCATCCCCAGTTTACACAATTGAATTTTAGAAGCAACAAAAGCCTCTGTTGATTGCACTATGCAGCTAATATACAAATGGTTTTGTTAAAGTCAATTCTCCGTAAGCATTCTGTAATATTTTCAGCATTTTGGCATACAAGATTCGATTTGCCTTATAAAAATTTGAGACAAATTTTTTTGTTCGATATTTTCATAAAATACAAAACACACCTGGGATGAACTGGCTAAATCGAGTAGCGCAAATAAACTAAATGACAGATCGACCTCAAACTCCCTCGAATTTAAAAAGACCCCTTAAAGGGATAATCAAAATCCTTTTTGCCAGTAAGTTAGCACAATTGTCTTCTATATTGGCGCTGAGTTTGAGCTCGATCTGTAATCTAGTTTGTTTGCACTACTCGATTTGATCAGAGCATCATGTTTCGTATTTTTTGCAATGAATAAAAATGTCAAATAAAAAGTTTGTTTCAAGTTTTATACGACATATGGAATCTCGTGTGCCGAAGCGCTGAAAATGTTACAGAATTCTTACGGAGAATTCTTGACAGAAGGTGTTAAAGCTTTGATTTTAATTTTTCTAATTTTCTAAATAGCATTTATCAAGGTGTAAGATATGTATTTTTGTAATATCTTTATTCGAATGTGTCCTTCCACCCGTCAGTTCGCCTGTCCGCTTGTCTGTTGAAAATGTTTTACTTAGAAATGTCCCATAGCCATAGCAGGTTATGTGTAAAATTTCGCAAAATCGGTACGACAAGAAAAAAATACAAAGACTGGAACCCTCTTTGATTTTCAATATTCAAAAGAAAATCTTATCCAAGCATAGATTGTTTTAAATATTTCAAAAATATTTTAGAAATTTCAACATTTGCTTTTCTTTATACAAAGATGAACATTATTTTTGTTCTTTCTCCGTGTCTTTCTACGATTATTCGAGTCCATTCCACATGTAATTTATCGATCATCATATACTCAAGACGCCAAAGCGTCTACTTATATGGTCATTTAATTACCACAAGTATGACAAGTCATATGATTACAGTGACAACGCCAATAACAACAACAGCACAAATTGTATACATTTTCAATTCCTCAGAAAACGGTGAACAAAAACTTAAGCGTTTATGCGACACAAAGTTATCGTCAGGTGTATTCGAGCGAGCAGTTCACTTCAGTGCAGTGCATTTCGTTTTTCCATGAGTTCACTAGATTACAGAGGAAAAAAAAAAACAAATAAATAAATAAATAAAAAACATAAATTTATGAAAGTTGATCAACTTCGCGTGTTATGTGTTAATGCATCAGCGAAGAGACGACATAAAGAAAAATCATGTTATTTAATCCGTATGAACTGAATTCGAATTCGTTCTTAGGAAAGTTTTGCAGTGAAAAATGTGTTGTCTCTTTGTAATTTTATATCAAATTCTGGCTTAAGGTTAGTGCTGGAAGCCAATAACGGCTGTAGTGAACGCTACAGTCGCAATCCAATCCTATATGGAAAATTTATCAAAACTATGTAAAGAAGTTATTGAAAGTGACTGTACTTTCAATATTTTAAGAAAAATGAAGGATGTTTTATTGATTTTACAGTGGAAAATGTGTCGTCTCTTTGTAATTTTATATCAAATTCTAACTTAAGGTTAGTGCTGGAGGGCAATAACGGCTGTGGTTAACGCTACAGTCACAATATGGTCACACCATATGGAAAATTTATCAAAACTATGTAAAGAAGTTATTAAAAGTGACTGTACTTTCAATATTTTAAGAAAATTGAGGGATAGTAAAAGTGGCTGCTATTACCAAAATGTTCCCTGACAGTTAAAATTGTACTGCTGCTTTTTATTCTAATAGCTTCCAAGTACTATTTAAGGCATTCAAATTGGACTGCAAATTGTAGGAGATGTAACTCGTTCCGAGTTTGTTCTAGTGGACATAAAATAATTATAAAACGATTCTAATGGCGGTATTGTGTTCCATATGTTCCAACCAAATATATGTTTCAGTTTAAACTATAAAGGTAAAAAAATGCCATTTCAGCGAGAGCAACTTTCTAATAAAACCCGAAAATTACTTCCAAAAATTCCGACATGCTTTCTATTTCTGACGTAGTCAAATGTTGCAATTTGTATGTCCACCACTTCTGTTTGGAATAACTAGAAATACTGCTCTGAGACCCCATAAATTGCTTATATTACTGATCGTTGTCGATTTTCTTTAGGGTGTGTCGAAAAAGAATTTAGACCGGTCTGCCTCTACAATTGAAGATTAGTCAAAGACGATTCTAGAAATGTCAAAAAATGAATTTATGAATAAATACGAATACTTTCAATGCAAAAGTTTCATGGAATTTTAAGGTATTTATTACCCCCAAAAACTAATTGGGTGTTAAAGAGTGTGGGAAAGTAGTTACTGGAGATCACTACTTGAATTTGACTTCGGAGTCAAAATTTGATTGAAGAGCGAATTATAGCTATTGTCAAATCATGAATAATGATAGGCGAAACGTTGCAATCGGACTTCAAAATGCGACACAATATAAAAAAAATAAAAGGACAGTATTTGGGTTCATAGCACAACAAATACGAGGTGTGTTCAAAAAAAGGCGAATTTTCAAATTTCGCGGGCGACGGAACATTCGCCTTTCGCCTATTATTATTATTATTATTTTATGTTGGTAATCTAGTCTCGAAGACATGTTGACGGTTTAATCCATATATGTAGCATGTTTGGTTTGTTTGTGAGAGGCATTAATAAGACAAGTGTTTTGCGCGTTCGGCTATTTGGTTTTTATCTCCTCAATCATCGCAAAACGCCGTCCTTTCATGCGTCTCTTCAATCTTGGGAACAGGAAAAAGTCGCAGAGGGCCATATCTGGTGAATACGGAGACTGAGGCATGATAACGGTGTTGTTTTTGGCCAAATAATCTCTCGCAAGCAAAGATGTGGGAATTATAATGATGCAAAAGCTATGAATTTTTTCCACAATTCCGGGCGTTTTTTTCGTATCGCTTCACGCAAACGGCGCATAACTTCAAGGTAATACTCCTTGTTTACCGGCAAACGGCGCATAACTTCAAGGTAATACTCCTTGTTTACCGTACGAGCTTATAATAAGAACTTCTGATGCACTACATCATGGTAATCGAATAAAACAGTGAAAAACCCCTTGACATTTTATCAAACTTGTCGTGCCCTTTTTGGTCTTGGTTCTCCTGGACTCTTCCATTGGGACGATTGGGCTTTGGTTTCGATATCATAACCATACTCATATACCCATAATTCGTCACCAGTTATGATCCTTTTCAGCAAATCTGGATCATCGTTGATGTCATTCAACAATTCCTGAGCGATGCTCATGCGACGTTGTTTTTGGTCAAAATTCAGCAATTTTGGAACGAACTTCGCTGCCATTCGCTTCTTGTCCAAAATTTCCGAAAAGATTGCACGGCGTGAGCCAACCGATACTCCGACATCCTCAGCAACTTCTTTAATTGTGATTCTCGACGATTCTCCATAACAATTTTCTTTACTTTCTCAACATTTTCATCGGTTGTTGATGTGCTGGGGCGTCCAGAGCGAGCGTCGTCATTCACATCTTCTCGACCTTCTATGACCTTCTGTGTACCATTTTTAAAGATTTTTTTCACTCAGAGTGGTCTCACCGTATGCCACTGTCACCACTTTAAGTGTTTTTGAGCACTTAATTCCATTTTTTACACAAAATTTGATGCAAATTGTTTGATCCATTTTTTCGATGGCAGAAAATCGCCAAACACGCGAAATACTTGTCTTATTTATGCCTCTCACAAACAAACTAAACAAGTTATATGGATAGAATCGTCAATATACGAGTATCTTCGAGATGAAGGTACCAACATAAAAAAAAAAAATAATAATAATAACCGAAAGTCGAATGTACGTAGCCCGCGAAATTTGAAAATTTCTCCTTATTTTTTGAACACACCTCGTATATTAGCAATTCTAATATATAACAACCATATACTGGCGAAACTGCTGGAAAAACATCTCTATGCAGAGAAAGCGTACAATACGAAATTGGCAAGTTCGCTACAGCTTTTTATGATTTATTCTGTTGAAATGAATCTTGACAATTTTTGAAAGAAAGAACAACAAATTTTCACTAAAATAAAATAAAAGTGTGCATACCCTGTTTTATAAAAATTGATTTGCCCCATCACCAAAATCAAGGGAATTAAGTACAAAAACCATTGACCGTCTCGCATGTACCATCTAAGGCCTCTTTAACAGTAGGTACCGGTTAGCAGCATTAGAATTCCTACAAGGATTCTAGAATTTACTTAACAAGTTTTCTTTTTTGCATTTATTTATTCCACGTTATGTAGCTTCAGCAAATTCAATAATGGTTTTTCCCCATTTAATGATTCTTTTATTTCATTCATACAGACTCGATTGCAATCCTCAATACACAGGTATTCATTAAATAATTCATCATCGTATTGTCCATTAAACTATTATTGACAATGTCTTGAACTTGTCATTGTTGTGTTGTTATGATGCGCTGGCATTTGTTGGCCGGCTGGTCGATCGACTATCACTAGAAGATATGAATGCACTGACTGCTCCAATGGTCCTTTAGCATCTGATGAAGACTACACATTCGATTTGTAATTCAAAACCATACGCGCGTTCCATTGTACTCAACAAGTTAAGTGGAAGCAAAAAGGCGCATAAAACTCAGATTATCATCATTAAATGACCATAAATGGTCAAAAGTGCGCTTACAACAAGAAAACTGGCAACCTAAGAAAAACAGATGATGATCATTGTGATGATGAAGATGAGGAAAATCGGTTCATTCATTCATCTATGTATGAATTTCATTAATAGATGCTGCCGCTTCTAAACAAACGGACGGACGGACGGATGGATGGACGGCCAGATAGACAGACAGGGAGACATACTGGAGAGTACCACGAATTCGAATCCCAATGCAACAAATCTCCAGAAGTGGCATCTTTTGCCAGCCCGGAATAGTGTCATGCATCTTAAACATGCCCTGGACTTGATCTTTATAGCTCAGACACAGTGATATTGAACATTAAAGCCGCTGCTGTGGCGAGTATTTAAACCGGAAACAACTCATTATCCTAATTAAAACGTTCACTCACAAACCATAAAAGGCAAATACACGCGATCATTTAATTCTTTTACTGCTGTGGCCACAAAACAACCTGGCTGGCTAGCCATGCAGCCGGCCTAGTGTTGTGCGCATGCGTAGCCGCTGTGCAACCCAAGATGGTCAATATTAAAGCGCCTTTGGATGCCGCTTCCCTGTATTGTATTGGCAACGTTAAGACTTACATCAAGGAATACTATACTATATATACTATTTATTAGTATTATGCCTTGCATCCCATCCATTCACCAAAATAATTCTGCGGCTGCTGCTGTTATTGTTGGTCGATCGATTGTGTTGTGCCACATGTTTCGTTGGAAAATGCGTTGCTGCCGCTGTTATTGTTATTATTGAGCAGTGATTCATTGTCATGCGTCACATTACAACATGCCATAAATGTTGGCAACAAGTCATTTGACGTGTGGACAATGAAATGGTACCAAAGTCAAAGTAACAGAACAACAAAAACGTCAATGAATAAAGCTCACTGACCAACCAATCGACTGAACCATTATCGAGCAATGGCAATAGCCAGTCGAACTAGGGCTCCAAATACAGGGGTTTCAGTGCATTCAACGGCGCCAAAGGATATCAGCTAGACTAACCCAAATGACCGTAGAAAACAATGACAGAAACTATAAATTTGAATAATTTTATTTTTTAAATGCAAATCTTAATTTCGCTCCTGAAATATTATTGACTAATATTATGGAAAAAACAAAAATTGCGAAAAATCCGGCATAGATCTATTGTTGTGGGAATGACAGATAAAAAGACTAAGCGATCTTTTTAGTGAATCATATTTTATTAGGAACGCAACTAAGTTATCGCTGTTTTTTTTTTATTAAAATGCAACTTTAATATGAAAACATGTTTAAAATAATTCATTGAAAGTATTGCTCATCGCTAGCTACTACTTTTCGCCATCATTTTGGCAAAGCTCGAATTCTATCACGGTTAAACTGTTCATCTTTTGAGGCTATCAACGAATCTAGCCAACCCTTAATGTCGTCGCATGAGTGGAATTTTTGGTCAGCCAAACCGTGTGCCATCGAAGGGAACAAGTGATAATCGGATGGCGCAATATCTGGAAAATATGGCGAATGAGATAGGACTTTCTATTTCAGCGTTTCCAGGTAGGTTTTAACGGGCTTGGCCACGTGAGGCCGAACGTTGTCATGCTAAAGAATCACTTTTTTGTGCCTCTCTCCGCATATTGTGGGCGTTTCTCGTGCAGAGCTAGGCTCAATTGCATTAATTGAGGTCGATACCGATCCCTAGTGATGGTTGCGCTTGGTATCAACAGCTCGTAATAAATAACACCGACCTGGTCCCACCAAATACAGAGCATAACCTTCGCAGCGTGAATATTCGACCGAGGCGAAAACGTAGAAGCATGACTGGGCAGCTCCCATGACTTTCTTTTCTTTGGATTGCTGTAATGAATCCACTTTTCGTCACGCGTTACAATATGATGAAGGAAATCCCTCCTTTTTTTGTCGCTGAAGCAATTGTTTACAGGCGAGAAAAACGACGCTAAACGTCCCTTGGTTTAAACTTATAAGAAACTCAAGTTCCTTGCTTTTGAATCATTCCCAACGCATGCAATCGCTTGGAAATGCCTTGGCAGGTTACTCCTAATACTGAACCAAGCTCTACCTGCGTTTGACATGGATCCCCATGAAGCAATGCCGTCAATTCAGTGTCTTCGAACGTTTTTCGTTTTCCTTCACGCAAACGGTCGTCAATAACAAAATCACCATGTTAAAACAGCACCGTTTTTAGTCTTTCTTCACGCAAACGGTCGTCAACATTAAAATCACCGTCTTTAAAGCGAGGGAACCAATCTCTACACGTTGTTTCACTTAAAGTAGCATCTCAGTAAACGTTTTGAAGCTTACGATGAGCATCAGCCGCCGCTTTTTTTCAATTGAAAGAATTAAATCAATACTTCTCGCATATGACGAATATTTGGCACAAAAAAACATTCGTATTCACATAATGAAAAGAATATGACTTCGGAAGAAAATCATTATTGTGTCAAGGCGGTATGTTTACCATATGCCTAAGTTTGGCTCATGACGTTTAGGTTATGTCAGAATCGACTAACACTTACAGCTGGCGCCATCTATTGGCTAATAGCGGGAACTTAGTTTCCGTTATTATAAATATCACTCCCACAAATTTTTTGAACTTTTTTGTGTCTTCTTTGTTAGGTCGGCTAGTTTTGGGATCGGTCTCGTATTAAAAAAATATATTATTTTTCAAATGAATAAAAAAGAAATTATTTATGTGAATTAAAAAAAAAAACAAAATTCTTTCATTTTCTTAATGTATCAACATTTATCAAACATACTGCGCTATGTTAACTAATTCTACAAAAATATCATGATTTCGAACGTGCCTTTAATTTATACGTGTTGATTTTATGTTTGAAAATACAATATTTTGAAAAACTTTTCCAACATTTTACAAAAAATATATGTTTGAAAGTGTTTTAAGTATGCAATTAAATAAAACTTCAGAAAAAAACTTTTTGAGATATATATTAAATCAGAACCAGCAATGATAGTCTAAAAGTTGTTGTAATTTTTCGGTTTCAGTTTTTTTTTTCAAATTTGTAGTTTTTTTTCAAAATTTTTTTTCGAATTTTTTTTCACATTTTTTTTTTCAAAAATTTTTCTTCAAATTTTTTTTTCAAAATTTTTTTCTTCAAATTTTAAATTTTCAAAATTTCTTTTGAAGGTATCTTTAACTGTAATAACACGAGAAATGCACTCTAGGCATATTTTACCATATCAAATCTTTAGACATCACCAACCGCTTTATATTGCATTGAGTTGCGAAACATGAATTCAAGCAAGCAGTCACCCATTCGCAGAACTCATGATATCGGACCAATCTGTAATTGTTGGCAACAGTGTCCGACTCTTTGCCTTGTGATCTATAACATACGATGTTCAAAGGTCCGATTTTGTGCACATCAGTATATTCTAGAGGCAAACTTCGGCACAAATTTCTCTATTCCGCAGGAACCACAGTAAATCCAGACAGAAATCTGATTGAAAGTAAAGCATCTGCTTTTTCTACTTTTGCATTCAATTCGCGTAGAAAAACAACTTACATTGCTGTGATTTTTTTTTTTATTTCAATACGTCAAGTAAATGTGCGTAACTGCATCTTTCAGGTACAACTGGAAAGCAAAATGCAGCATCAACAACATCGGCGTTGTTGGCTGCATCGCAAAAACTTATGCTTTAAGCAACGCTAAGAATGTTGGACAACTATGATTGTTGCATACTGATCAATCACTTTACATTTGGGCATGCGCACGCGCATCACTTCGCAGTTTGCAGTTTTGCAGTTCGTTCCATGCGATGGCAACGAGTGGCCGGCATGCGCCTCACTCTAGGAAAGTGGTAACGCAAGTGGCTACCGGCAGAGCCCATAAAGAATTCATTGTGATCTATAGTTGAGGACGCGAATGACGGTTGGTGATGATTGCGCCGAGTACAATTGGCGGCATGTTTGCTGGCATGACTTTAACCATTTTTGGTTTGAATCTAAGATTGTTTTGCAATTGCTGAGCTCTTTTTCAAAGGGGCTTTCCATTGAACGCATACACGTACACACAGAGTTGCTGAATAACAACAACATTTTCCTACCACAAATACAAAGTAATGAATGAATTGCACATTTTCTGCCAACATTGCTCAAGATTCTCTCCTTAACGTTGTTTGGCCACATAAAATTGTTTAATTTATAAATGTAATGGACATTTGTAAATGTTGAATTGTCTTAAATGCAAACAGTTTGCTATGAAATTGCAAAAAAGAATTTCATTTCAAAATTTCTTCTTTCAAAACTGGCATTGAAATGCAGCACAATTTCCCAAAAGGCTTTCTCCTAAATTCGCCTCTGATTTTGTTTTAGCAATTACAAATTTTCTGTATTCGCCAAATTTCGTAATCAGAAACACGTAGACGTGATGTCTGCATTATGCATTTGAACTTTTTGTTTAATTTTTCTAGATTTTTCTTCTTATTTCTCCACGCAAATTTGTGAATACACCCAAATGTGCCTCCCAATCTGGGCACTTTTAATAATTTTTCTAAAAATACTTTGAGCGTTTCACACCTCCTTCACTTTAGTGTCTTTAGCGCGGTATGGTTCAATTAAATTTCATAATTTTCTTTCAAATTTACGATCGATCGTGTTCTGGCGAAACAATTCATTTTCGATTACATTGTAGAACATGGCTTGTTGAACATTTTTCCTATTGTTTATTCAAAAGAGGAATCCGCACTCCCTGCTTATCATTATGAATATTTACTCTAAAATCTTGCAAATTGCCGCCAAAAATTGACAGATTTCTCTTAATCTTATGAGCTGAAAATTGAAATGATTTCTTGGCACAAAGTGCGCCCATTAGACTTTGTTTATGGGGGTAATTTAACGTTTGAAAATTAGCAAAATAAGCTAAATCATTTACAAATGTATTACTTTGTAAATGAAATACTGTGCAGTTATCTTTGTAGGAAGCAAAATTGAAACAACAGTGAAGAACAATTCCAAATTGTTGAATTTTTTCCTTTCCATATCGTGGTTGGATCGTATAAAGCAAATTCGACCAATTTTAACATTCGATATACGAATAGTTATTACGTTGGCGCCATCTATTGGCTAACAGCGGGTACTTAGTTTCCATTATTATAAATATCATTATCAAAGAGTTTGTGGGAATTCTTTGAATCATAATCATAATGTTCCTGACACATATTTCAGTATGACACGTATTTCAGATTACGTTGCAATTACGTTGCATGGAAGACACTGCAGATTCCAATCTTGCTCGCTGATTGGAACCTGCATTTCATCAACCAATCTAAACACCGCCGTAAGAAGCGCTTATTGGATGCTTGCCAGCATGCTATCGAGAACAACAGAATTCAAAGAACTAAAGACGGTTCTTCAAAACTTTATGGTACCCAGAAATACGGTTTGAATGGAATTTTGGTCGCCATCTTCTACGGCAGGTAATGGCTTGTTTTGGAAAAAATATTCAAATTTTAATTTGGGCGAATGCGCAAAAGTGTTAATATAAAGTGGAGCATAAGTAACGATAACGGCGATTATATTGAATGCGTTCTTGTGCATCATTGGGTTTTAACTCGTGAATCAATTGCATCTTATATCTGAATAGATATAACATATGCAAAATTCTTTGCAGAGACCGCCTAGACATCTCTAATTGCTGAGAGTTTCGGGGTTTTCCTCAACATTTGCTGGCACTCGAACAATGGTCACTTCATTTCAAACAGCACGAGGTCTTCCAGCACGCGGAAGATCACAGAGAGCCCCTTCTGTGGCCCAAAACGCTGAACCAATCGGTAAATTGTTGGAGCATTTCGAACATGATAGAAATTTCGGTATGATCTGAATCGAATCGAATGCTGTCTTTCAAAGTAAAATTGAACAACTTTGGTTCTTTGTTCTGTGCTGAGCCTTTCCATCATAAATTTTCCCAAATATTATTTAGTTAATTCTGTAAAGAGACGAAAAAAAAAATACTTAAACAAAAAATTTATTCACTGATCAAATCTTAACGTTGCTTATGCGCCACCCTATATCTTTAAGGTGAGATCATTGGTTGGCTTCGTTGATTACGTTTGCTCAACTTATTAAAGTTGTGGTATTTTGAAGGAAATAAAAATTGTTGTTGGGTCCTTCGCGATGTTGAGGAGAAGTTAAAATGTGTATATTTCATAATTGGTTTAAATTAGAAATTCTTGATTTTCTTTCCATACGAGAAGCGGCATTCTAAAATACAAATTTCAGTAAAAGAAAAAAACTAAAATATTTCATCAAAGCCTTATTCTTATTGGAATTTTTTGTACCTTAATTTCTTGCTTAGTTTCGAAACCTTGAGTTGAGTTTAAAAAAGGTCGGTCATGCCAGAATTTCAGATAATTTTCTAATTGTTTAGAGAATATTCAAGACAATTTCAAACAAACAATTTCAGACTGGCAACACTTGACTTTACTTTATGAGTCATCCTATGATGCGTTATAAAATTTGTAACTCCTTTTTACCAGAATTGTTATTTAATATGTTTTTTTTTTATTTAAAACGATAACTTCCTCAAACCAAGCAAATAAAATAATTATAATAAAATATTATAAATGCATATTTTTGACTGAAAAACGCCACTGGGAGAAGACCAGCCTTTAGCAAAGAAAAAACTGTGATTTTGCATTTTTCATAAAAATAAACCATCAATTATTTCAAACGCAGCAGTCATTTCTGATGAGTATAACATTTTTAAAACCGGATTGAACCGTTGTGCCTGTTTGCTATTCTCGACTGCTTGAAGTGCTCATCAGACATATAGAGATGACCGCCAATGAAATAATAATAGGTGATTATATCGGTATTCAGACCCACGATCATATGCATGATAGTCGCGTGTTGAAACCACTGCGCCAGGGTCGGTCACACGATAAATTATCGATTCATTTAACATCTGGAAACTCCTTTGTGTCCTCTTACAAATTGGGCAAGTTTGTGATTACATTCAAACTTTTTCATCGTTCGTTGTTCAAATATGATCAAGTTTGACGTTTTTGATGTTAATCTCTGTTGGATGCAATTCCCTAAATGCTTATCTAACAGAGTTTCTTTCGTCTATTAAAACATTACTGGTTTAAAAGGTGACGAGGAGTCCTCAACTAAATTAGTCTCCAATCTCAATGAGCTACTGCAGCCATAAAAATATTCGCCTCAGCAATAATCTGGTCAATAGTTATCGTAATCAGTTGTTTATATGCGTTTTGCAATGAAGATTCGTCGCAAGTCCTTGCGATATGAAATGAATATGTGGCAGTTATTTTAGTTCCTTCATGTTTATCGTATTGATTGTTCGCTGAGCGTGATTGTGATTTATAAAAATTTGAAACTTTAGTGTAGACAATACTTGTGTTATCTCAAGAGATAAATATACCGACATTATATAAGAGAGAGAGAGAGAGAGTTGGCAGGATGCCTACGTTCGCTGCTTCTAAGGACTTAAGCAATGTTATACACGAGGTGTATTAAAAAAAGGTGAATTTTCAAATTTCGCGGGCTGCGTACATTTGATTTTCGATTATTATTATTTTTTTTTTTTTTGTTGGTACACTTGTCTCGAAGATATGTTGACGGTTTTAACCATATATTTTAACCTTGCAATCTTATGTTTCTAATGCCATATGACGCAATTCGATCGGAATTATACTATGCCTTATACAAGGACAGTCCCAAAACTACCCAAATTGATTTATAGACGGTGGCAGTAGTTTTAAAAACATTATTTTGGCGAAAAGTGGCAACTTTATGTAACATATGTATTAAGTTGTTCAGTATTTTTATTGGAGCCTTCAAAAGTAAATCATCTCAGTGAATTTGTGAACATGGAAACAAATTGATCACCATTATGTAGTTCAATATTTCCATTTGAAAGGTCTCAGTCCAACCAATATTAAAGTCGAGCTAGATTGTACTTTGGACGAGTCTACTCCTTTGTTTACGACTGTAAAATATTAGGTAGCAGAGTTTAAACGAGACCGTACAAGCTGCCAAGACGAACACCCTGGAGATGTCCATGCTAGACACGATTAAGAAAATCTACAAAATAGTATAGGATGACAACTAACTGAGGAGTGCGTGAGCTAGCAGAAATGATAGGTGTTTCAAAAAGAGAAAGCTGTGCGCAAGACGGGTGCCGCTCTTGCTTTCAAAAGAGCAAAAACAGCTTCGTGAAGATGTTTCAGCAGAGTGTTTGGTGATGTTTCACCGCAATAAAGCCGAGTTTTGGAATCGATTTATAACTACGGATGAGGCTTGGGCGCACCTGAGACAACGGAACAGTCAAAGCAGTGGACTGGAATAATAGAATCGAGTCCAAAGAAGCCGACGACGATTTCATCTGCAGGCAAGATAATGGCGTCTGTTTTTTGGGAAGCGCATGGAATTATTTTTATTGATTATCTCCAGAAAGAAAAAACCTTCAATGGTGACTATTGTGATAATTTATTGCAGCATTTAGGTCATAAAATAATGGAGAAAGGCCGCATTGGGTGAAAAACAAGGTGTTGTTTCAACAAGACAAAGCTTCAGTTCACACATTCACTATTGCGATGGTTAAAAATTAATGAATTAAAGTACAAATTGCTTCACCACGCACCTCATTTGCCAGATTTATCTACCACGGGCTATTTTCTATTTGAACTGACCTGGAACAAATGGCTCGGTGGTAAAAGATTTGCCATCATTGAAGAGGTGGAGGCTGCGTTTCATGGCTCTTTCAAGGAGTCCGCCAGTTCTTACTATAAACAGGGTATAGAAGCTATTGAATATCGCTGGGAAAAGTGTTTCGATCTAAAAGAGGATAATGTTGAAAAATAAAGAAAATTTTTCCCAACTTTTTTGTGTCTTCTTTGTGAAATCGGTTAGTTTTTGGGACCGCCCTGTACATGTGTATACAACCAATATATTGTGGTTTGTTAGAACTTCAGTTTACATTTTTACCTCGACCTAAAATGGCCACTCCCCCTTAGACTTCATAATAACCGTATTTCAGTGAATGTTAAATCACGATAGTTTTTTTTTTTCCTTCCGCATGCCACCAAACTATTTAAACGCTTAATTATATCTACTACAAGTCGTTTTATGTGCCATATCTATATATAGGTTACTCTTACCCCATCAAAACTCTCTGTTGGCTATGAGCTATTTAAATTTTCTAACCTTTCATCTTACCACTTAGCCCCGGATCATATGAAATGTGAGCAGCTAACACAAATCTAGGAAATAATGCCGCCAAAAGGGGGTGACGAAAACGGTTTTTAAACATTACTTAAACGAATTGACTAATTACGGCGGTTTCTTTTGAAACAAAATGCACATGTTGCAGCAACCCAGCATGGGTGGTCCACCCAGAGTCATCATCCATCCATCTCATCATCAAAGCCGAAGTCGACATCGATTTGGAACTAAATATCAACATTATCATCATCAAAAAGACATAGAACGAAATCCATCAAAAACTTACCCAAAAACATTTGAGGTGATGAACCAATGACAGATATTAAGTGATTTACAACATCAACAAAATCAATGATGTGGTTGGGGTTTCTTGTGTTTTTTTTATTACAACACAACAACTAAAAGTAGTACAAAGAAGTGACTACAACATTTGTGTTGTTGTTGTTTAACCATGTTGCACCATCGTCAGTCATTGCACAGCGTAAATGTGTGTGTGTGTGCGTGAGTTTGTTTTTTAGAGTGGCACTGAACAACAAACATGAAATGTTGTTGTAATTGTCGTTTTAAACAACAAACAACAAAATGCCAAATATTAGCATATGTTAATAATAACAAACACACATAAGCGAACCGAACGTCAGAGCCAACCAAGCGCACTTTAAAACTCACCAACACACTCGCGCACTCAGTGTACAGTTTAATCATTTATAATCACTCAAACAGTAAAACGTCACATCACCGAACTCATCGCGTGTGTGTGAATGAATACCCAGGATAATGATGATGTTAAATGGCTTTGCGGACAGATTGACATTCAATCGAAGATGCGAACAAACGTGAAGCCGACAAAGATCACAGGCATCGTAAGCGCCCATACACTACATGATACACTGGGGAGTACAGAGTACTCACACACACATATATATATATATATATATATATATATATATATATATATATATGTCGAAGGTATTCGGGTGGCCCGTTTTGAAGACTTATTTGTTTTCAGTAAAATTTTAATAACACTAGCCAACAAAGAGTAATTTGGTGAACTGAATTCGAATCTATAATTGGTTTTTCTCTATTACGTTAGGTTTTCGAGATACAAAAAAAAAAAATATTTTTATTCGTTTTTTTACATAAAAAATCATTAGTTTATTTAAAAAGCAATGAATTTTCAATAGCGATTGGAGTTATTCGAAAGTCATTTGTATTTTGTTGGCTCGTTTTCACGTATTAGAGTCCAGCAATATTCTCCCAGCTTGTTTTTGTCCCAAAATCCTTGATAATTTCTTTTAATTTTCATTAAATCTTGGTGAGCACGCACCTCTTGTTCGTCGCTCACTGCACCTAGGTTTTGTAGAGGAAAAAATCAAAATGCGAATGAAGAAAATGCATTTTGTATGGAAAAAATCTAAATGCGAATGAAGAAAATGTATTTTGAGTGACATTCGTGCACCTAATTCGTGATAATTTTTCAATAATTCAGCAACAATTTGTCTGTAGTTTTCCCTCTTATTGTTTCCTAGAAAACTGCTGTATATTCTTTCTCTAATAAACATTGTGAAAAATGGTCATCATTCAATAGCTTCCTGATTTGAGGGAAAACAAATATGCCTTCTTTGATTTTATTATTTTGACCATATGTGTACCTGTTCATGGAATTATATGACTACAACAGGAGCAAACCAAATTAAATACAAAATTTACGTCCTTCTTACATCCCTGAAGAGCCACAAAATTTAACTAGCTGTGAACCAAATTGGCAGTTCTGTGGCTTCGCTTTTGCAAATTCACATATTATACACTATTACTTCTATATTACAGGGTGGCGCAATAGAACGTGCATATTTAAAAAATAGATAAAAAAATAAATACAAAAGGTATGGTTAAAATAAATCTAAGGCATTGTAGAGTAATAAATGGAATTTATTTTTTAAAAATAACATCATCTAAATGGTGACCCTCTGTACGACGACACTCCTCTAACCGCAAACGAAAATTATTGAAAACTTTCTTCAGTAATACTGGTGTAATGGCTGCCATTTCACCACGGATATTCCCCTTGAGCTGAACGATGTTTCTTGGATTATTACTGTAGACTTTGTGTTTGAGGTATCCCCATAAAAAAAAGTCAAGAGGCGTCAAGTCTGGACTACGTGGGGGCCATGGGATATCATCTCTTTTCGAAATCAGTCTGCCAGGGAACATCTGCTTCACCACCGCCATGGAGTCATTTGATGTGTGACAGGTAGCTCCATCTTGTTGGAACCAAGTTCTGGAATTCACTATTCTTGAACTTCCAATTTCTGGAGCCAAAAATCCGTCCAACATCTCAACATAGCGTTCCGTATTAACCGTGACGTTTTGGCCCCGCACATTTTCGAAGAAAAAGGACCAATTATTCCTCTGCCAGAGATTGCTGCCCATACTGTCACTTTAGGACTATGCAATGGTTTCTAATGTTTGATTTTGAGATTTTCACTGTTTCAGTAATGACAATTTTGACGGTTTACGAACCCATTCATAAGGAAATGAGCCTCGTCAGAGAAAAGGATATTGTCAAAATTGGAAAATCGATTAAGCATTTCATTAACAAATGCGAGCCTTGCTATGAAGTCAGACTCTTTCAATTCTTGTGTTAGTTGCAGCTTATATGGATGCAGTTTAAGATCCAATGTTAAAATTCGTTGCAAACTTTGTCGCGATAATTGTAAAACAGACGATCTCTTGCGAGTCGACATTTGTGGATTTCCTCGTACTGACTCCATAACTCTCTCAACATTGTCTTCGGTTCTAGATGTTCTTGGGCGACCATTTGCTTGTGGTTTAAATGTTGAACCGGTCTCTTCAAAACGCTTTACCCATATTTTAATTAAATTAGCACTCGGAGCTTCACAAATTCACCGCAGTCCATATTCAGCACAATATAGTCGCCTAGTAGCAATATATGAACGAGAGTTCTCGTAAAATGCGCGCACGCAAAATGCGCAACGCTTCCCGTCGAAGTGATTCATAGCGACTAAAACTCCATGAGCCCGCCAACCCAACCATGTTGGCGCCCCCCGCCCGCGCAATATGCTATGCAATATATGATGCAATATGCACGTTCTATTGCGCGACCCTGTATATATATATATTCTATATATACATACTTCTCTACTTCTATTAATCAATTTTCGATTAATTTCGCCCTCTTTCTCATTCTATTTCTCCTTGATTTCACATCCTATACGAATTTGAAAAATGAATTGTGTTGACTGCATTCTATTACGCTTCGCTCGTGTTTAATATCTTATTACTTAATTTCTTAGGAATATTGTATCAAATTTTATTGAAATGTTAAGAAATATGTTTCTAGTTTGTATCGTACATAACATCTGTTTAATTTCATATTGCAAAATAAATGGCAATTTTTTTTTTCCATAATGTTGGCATTTTGCAATCTATCGATCATGTTTAATATCATGTTCGATTGTTATACAAATCAATTAATTTGAAATTATAAAAAAAAAAAAAAAAAAAAAAAAAAAAAAGAAGTTAAATAAGCGAAAAGAAAACTGCGAAAATTTGCAATAAAATCAATCAATACTATTTATAATTAATCAAATAATAAACAACAACAGCAAAGTGAATACAATTAAATGGAAATCAATTTCTTTACCCCATTATATATACATTCAGAAAATTTTTACAGATGTGATTGCGAAGTGAAATATTTACAAAGTAGACTGGGAAGTGATTTAACCCTTAAAAGATCACAAAGTAATTAAAGGGGAGTTGAACATTTTCTTTATATAATTAATTCATCAATTAGATCTGCTCAATAATATAAATTTAAGAAACACGTAATAAAAATTAAATATAAAATTTAAAAAAATATACATATAATATGATTTTAAAGAAGGTATGATTGCTAAAGAAAAAAAAAAAAAAATAAAAAAAAAAAATAAAAAAAAAATACGAAAAAATGCTAGCTTAGAAATTAATGTGGAAATAAAGGGTGTACCAACAAGAACGCAAATCAGCCAACTGGGGCAAAAAAAAAAAAATCCGTGTGATTGAGTAACACATGCCCAATCGCTGAGAACGGCTACGAATTGACATTTCATTTCACGATCGTCATTAACACTGGTCGCTACGGCTGCAATATTTTCAGCGGTAAGCACTCTACGCATGCGAGTCGATGGTTTTATGTCCAACAAAGTAAATTTGGTGCGAAATTTAGGGATAACAGCACGAATTGAATCAGCAGATCGATTATGACGACCATTAAATGGCCGTATCAAACGATGCACATTTGTCACAGAGCACGAATTTTGATAATAAATTTTAATGATTTGCAATCGTTGCTTGTTTGTTAGTCTTCCCATGATAAAATGACAGAGTATACTGTACATTTTTCACTTTGACAGATGACGTTTGGACGCCATTACCAACCAGTGCTGCCAACCTGAAAAACTTCAATCTTAAAAAATCTCCCTATAGGAATTGATAAATTTGTAAAAAAAAATTTGGAACATTTCTGAGAGCCTGGAAATCAGAAAATAATTTATGCAATACAATTCCTATCCCATTGGCCAAAGGTGGAAAAGCTGGTTACAAAAATTCGTTGGCGATAATTATATTACTCGTATTTTTTAAGCGCAACAGATTGATGGACAAGTGAGCTAGCAGATAAGGTTAAAATCCCCCAAGCTTTGTTATTGATTCAGCTCTGTATAGCTGAATGTTTTATGAGCGACATGGGGATTTCAAACATTTATGCATATTCCTGCATTTAGCATTATATTATTTTCGTTCCTTTCGCAAAACACCGATTTTTGTGCACGAATCGTAATGCAAGCTTAAGGGTCTTTGATTGAAATTCCCTCGTTTGTTTACTATGAAAATTGTATCACGGAAGGGATGTAGTAATCCTTATTCTAGAAATGTATTGTTTCAAAAGAATTGTGTGAATGTTTATTGAGCTTTAGCCAGCATTTTATATACTTTTATTATTTTGCTTTATATATTTATGTTCCTGCGAACACTAATTTAGTTTACCCACAATTTGGTTCGGCGTACGTATTTACTTCTTTACGTGGCGACTTGAATAGATATTCTTATCAATTATATGCCGCACGTGGAAAGTACTACCAAGCATTTCGGTCTTCTGAGCTTCTTTTCTAATTCGTAAGTATTCATCCAAGTTTGGACAACATTTTCAAAGCCTGATCCTTTGAATGGAGTTTTGGTTACAGCCTTGTGCGGCAACCATCGAATTCCTGGTAGAGAAATGTTCACGCTGAGTCATTTAGATCCATTCGCACGACGTGGTTCAGTCAACGCAATCACTATACGAGTATATCGATGCGCTTGTCCACGTTAATGTCGGTATACAGCTGATACAGCTCATTTTTCGCGCGACACCGATAATCTGTGTTAACGACACCGATAATCTTCAGAGTTCCGAAGTATTTTTCTCTCGAAGATTCCCAACTCAGCTTCATCCTCTTGTGACATAACCTATTATTCTGCGCCATACAGCAAGACAGATAGAACCCATACCTGGCGCAGTCGGATTTTCGTTTATAGAGAAGTGGCTTTGCTATTAAATCAACATAATAATCTTTCTTTAATTTCTACGCTGACATCGTAAGTTGTATTAACAGCTGGGCCAGAGCAGATGGATTCATTCATCATTCCAAAATTGTAGTTGTCAGCGTCGACACTGCATCCCATTTGAGTAGACTCTTTGTTCGTCGAAACAAATAGCTTTATTTTGTCCTCGTTTACCACCGCATCCATTTTTGTTTATTCTTTCTTAATACTAGAGAAGACTGCAGTGACATTCCCAATAATGTCTATATGTATATAATCGACAAGGTTTTTCTTACAAATGCTATCATCTTTGCATATGGCGAAGTAGCATATGGTTTGGACGTAATAAATGATTTAACCATTTATGGACCGGTGATTTAAAAAAACAAAAACTCCTTTTGTTGGTAGGGGGTCAATAATATTCTGCAGTGAATTACAGTACAAAAAATTTTCCTAATGGTATCTCAAAATCAACTGCAAGGTGAAAACTATGTCAGATATTTAAAATTTGTGGCAAGTATTGTGAAATAGCATTAAAAATCTTTACAAAAATATTTACAACTCAAGCATAAATATAAAATTTCAGAAACTATTTATGTGCTCTGCCAAACTTCTGGAGCGCTTCCGTTATATATGACCAATTATAACGGCACAATTAGAATGTTGTATAGATAGTTAAAGATAACCATGTTTTTGAAGGTAGTGTAGAATGTATGTAGCTCAGAATTTCTGCACATTTTCCTTCTGAGATCGTCTAATACAGATTCAACGTCATGGGAACAAATGTTTTTAAATTAAATTATGCTCTTTTCGAGTACTTACAAAGTTTTCAAAGCTCTTTTCATAGTTTGACATACCTATAAAGAAACAAGAAAAACATTCTTAGTGTTAAAAACTTTAAAGCAATTTATGAGTAGTTTTTATGATAAACTAAGCTTTAACCATCATGTGTATAATGTAGTCCGGCGTTTAGAGTATTCACTTCGAAGTTTTTATAACACTGATTTAGTGTTGCCTAGATTGATTAAGGAGAAATTAGGTCATGCCTCTATCATGCCTAGTATTCTGTATTGTGTAAAACAAAATATGAAGGAAATTCAGAAAACGCTAAGTATTAAAATAAAATAAAAGTTTCATTGAAAACATAAATGTATGTGTTTTATATTTAATTTTACTTTTGAAACCGGATAACTCTGTACAATTTCAAGCCTTCACATGAAGGTAAACAACTTTTAATTACGACTTCATAAATTGCGATATTTCGACTAAAAATTTAAATTTGTTAAAAAGTCTGAGGTGGAAATATCTAATCTATTGGAAATATCTATTGAAATCTAATTTTTAAACCTTATTTTTTTCTTCATTAAATTGATCTATGTTGTAACTCATATGTGTTACGAGGTGTATTCAAAAACTAAGGTGAATGTTCAAGTTTCGCGGGCTACGCACATTGGACTTTCGATTATTATTTTTTGTTTTATGTTGGTATGTTTGACGGTTTTATCCATATGTTTAATTTATTTGTGAGAGGTATAAATAAGACAAGTGTTTTGCATGTTCGGCGATTCGGTTTTTATCTCTTCAACCATCACAAAATGCCATCTTTTCATGGGTCTCTTCAATCTTCAGAACAGGAAAAAGTCGCAGGGGGCTAAATCTGATGAATACGGGGGCTGAGGTATGATAACGATGTTGATTTTTGCCAAATAATCTCGCACAAGCAAAGATGAGTGAGCAGATGCATTATCATGATGCAAAAGCCATACATTTTTTTCCACAATTCGGGGCGTTTTTTCGTATCGCTTCACGCAAACGGCGCGTAACTTCAAGGTAATACTCCTTATTTACCGTATGACCTTGCGGTAGGAATTCCTCATGCATAACGCCATGGTAATCGAAGAAAACAGTGAGCAAAACCTTAAAATTGGATCGAACTTGGCGTGCTTTTTTTGATCTTGGCTCTTCTGGACTCTTCCATTGGGACGATTGGGCTTTGGTTTCGATGTTATAACCATACGATATACCCATGATTCGTCATCAACTATGATCCTTTTAAGCAAGTATGGATCCTCGTTGACGTCATTCATTCAACAATTCCTGAGCCATGCTCATGCGACGTTGTTTTTGGTCAAAATTTAGCAATTTTGGAACGAACTTCGCTGCCACGTGCTTCATGCCCAAAATTTCCGAAAAAAATTGCATTGCATGAGCCAACCGATATGCCGATATCCTCAGCAACTTCTCTAATTGTGATTCGACGATTCTCCATAACAATTTTTTTCACTTTCTCAACATTTTCATCAGTTGTTGAGGTGCTGGGGCGTCCAGAGCAAGCGTCGTCATCCACATCTTCTCGAACTTCTGTGAGAAGGTTCAACCACTTATAAACATTTTTTTGACTCAGAGTACTCCCATTGTATGCCACTGTCAACATTTCAAATGTTTTTGAGCACTTAATTCCATTTTTTACACAAAATTTGATGCAACTTCTTTGATCCATTTTTTCGATAGCAAAAAATCGCCGAACACGCAAAACACTTGTCTAATTTATGCCTCTCACAAACAAACTAAACACGCTGTATGGATAAAACCGTATATGCTGTCTCATTGAAGACCTTTCTTCATCTGACCTCGAATATGTTCTAATTTCTGTTTTTAAGGTTTTTATCATAAGATTTATATGATTGGAATATTGTATTGACAACTTAATGTATTGTTTTTTTAATGAAATTTATAAAACTGTTGCCCTCCATCTACATATTAGAACAATTGTTCTTCATAAAATTGAATTGAATCCCTTTGATTTAGAAACATTGATATTCAAATACTTTTATTCGAATTTGCACTTTGCTACGAATGCGTGAATGTTATAGTTTGACCCGTTTCTTGAATTTTTCATTGTTACTGCCTTTGTATTTTACAAAGGTACTTAGGGGTTAATTTCGATTTTTTTGTCGTTATAAACAAATGAAAAACAATCAAATCAGCAACCTCAGTTGCACTTAGAACAGACATTTGACAACAAAGTGTTTAACAAGAGAACTTTTGATTTCATTGCATATTGACTACTTTCTGAAATAATTAATTATTTGTTTGTTTTTTGTTGTTTTTTGTTGTTTTTTTTTATTGTTGCTCGTTTTCGCGATAAGAACAACTTATTGGCACGCTTTAGCTACTACAAAAGAAAAATAAATGGCCAGGAAAATAAACTTTAATAAGTAAAAATAGAAAAGAAAAAAACTGAGCGAAATGTTCTAAGATTGTGCGTCTGACTATATCGTGCCAGTGATGCTTCAAAAAATTGATAGAGATTGTTTTACAAAGCAATGTTGAAGGGGGCCAAAGCGACACGCACAGAAAACAGTTTTCAAATTTAGAATTTATTTAGAGACGCTGTCCCAGTTTGAGTCATAGATTCACGTTATCGTATTTTACATAACTTTTTGTGAAGCTCAAGCAAAGCATGCCTAAAAGAGGACCGTATTTTCGGTCTTCTTTAAACGAAATTTGGAGGTAATTTTCAAAAGGCGCCTATAGTGAAGGCAGTAGTTGGAGACGAAGTTTTTTTGGTGGAGTTTTATCGAATATGTAGAGACTCAGCTGATATTTTGGAAAATATAAAATTAATTTCTGAAAAATTTTGAAAGATCTGGTAAAAAAGTTTTGGGAAATGTTCATTAAATTTGGAGGTAATTTATAAAGGCGCCTGTAGTGAAGACAGTAGTTAGAGACGAAGTTTTTTGGTCGAGTTTTATTGAATATGTAGAGACTCGACTGATATTTTGGAAAATATAAAATTAATTTTTGAAAAATTTTGAAAGATCTGCTAAGAAAGTTTTCAGACATGTTCATTAGCAAGTGAAAAACGTTTGCATATTTTTAACAAATTTAGTGCGTTATCAAGGTGCGGTCGAGGTGGCTACAGTGGCATCATTGATAAGTAGAATATTCAAAACCGAAAACCGTTACATCAGTTTTTTTGAACAAAACCGTATGCCGACTTTTTCAACATCGCTATTATTGGATAATAGACTTTTGCGGTTTTTCGCGTGGGTTAAACGGTTTTTCGAAAATTAAAAAAAAAAAAAAACGTTTTCAAAATGACTTTTATGTTGAGCAAACTAATATTTAAAATTCATAAAAATGACAGAAATGTGATTCTGATGCTTTCAATATAATAAATTTTGATGATAATGACCAATTTTGCTCTAGATTATCATAAGAACAAAACATAGCTATTGATCGTTGGATGCAATTTGACTTCATAAGTTCATTAATTTGATTATTTTGATTTTTTTTTTTTTTGTAAAAATTGAGAAATTTTTAATAATTGAAATTAATAACGCTATTGAAGAAAATCAAAATTTATAATATTTGACTAACCATATTATTATCATAAAAATTCTTTAAACGATATGTTATGAAGTTATTTACCAAAACATTATAGTACTTATAAGAATATGAATATGAATATATTAGAGGCGCAACTAAGTTCCCGCTGTTTGCCAATAGATGGCGCCAGCTGTAACTGCCAGTCGATTCTGCCACAACCTAAACGTCATGAGCCAAGCTCAGACATATGGTAAACGTGCAGCCTCGCCGCAATGCGGATTTTCTTTTGACGTTATATTTTTTGGTTGTGTGAATATGTATGATTTTGTAGCAAATCATATGCAGTCATATGCGGGAAGTATTGATTTTCTTCTGTCAATCGAAGAAAACGAGCTTCAGAACGTTTACGGAGATGCTACTTTAAGTGCAGCAACGTGTCGAGATTGGTTCCGTCGCTTTAAAGATGGTGATTTTCATGTTGACGACGGTTCGTGTGAAGGAAGACGAAAGCCCTAGGAATGCACTGAATTGACGGCATTGTTTGATGGAGATCCGTGTCAAACGCAGGCAGAGTTTGCTTCAGTGTTAGGAGTTACCCGCCAAACCATTTCCAAGCGATTGCATGCGTTGGGAATGATTCAAAAGCAAAGAACTTTGATTCCTTGTGAGAGGAAGCCAAGGGGCGTTGATCGTCGTTTTTTCGCCTGTGAACAACTGGTTCAGCGACAAAAAAGAAAGAGGTCACTTTATCGTACCGTATCGTATTGAAAAACGGGTTCATTACAGCAATCTAAAGAAAAGAAAGTCATGGGGGCTGCCCGGTCATGCTTCTACGTCGTTGCCTCCGCATACGTCGTTATTCGGCTTCAATTCTTGCGTGAGTGGAATGTTATAGGCTTGCAAACCCAAATCGACGAGTAAAATTTTCCTTGTGGTTGAGTAATACATGCCCAGTCGCTGAGAATGGCGACGAAATGAGATATCACGACCGTCATTAACACTGGTCGCTACGACTGCAATATTTTCTTCGGTACTCACTCTACGCATGCAAGTTAATGGTTTTATGTCCAACAAAGTAAATTTGGTGCGAAATTTGGAGATAACAGCACGAATTGTTGATTCAGAAGTTCGATTATGACGACCATAAAATGATCGTATCAAACGATGCACATTTGTCACAGAGTGCGAATTTTGATAATAAATTTCAACGATTTGCAATCGTTGCTCGTTTTTTAGTCTTTCCATGATGAAATGGCGGAGTATACTATACACTTTTCACTTTGATAGAAGAGTTTTGGACGCCATTCTCAACCAGTGCTGCTAACCTAAAAAACTTAAATCTTAAAAAATCACCTTATATAAAAGCGTTAACAAAAAATGTGCAAAATTATCCAAATATTGAACAAAAACAACGGGCTAGAGAGCGGTATTAGCTTGCTTTCCGGCCGCTCTAAAATGTCTCAAATTTCACTTCAGGGACAAATGCGGCCTCTGTCTGCAATTCTTTTCTGTGGCTGAGTCTTCTTCGATCAACTCTCTCAAGTAATACGACATAACCTCCCTAATTCCGATAAGAAAGAGCAAGAGAACAGTATAAGCTTGCTCTCCGGCTGCTCTAAAATGCCTTAATTTTCACGTCAGAGACAAATACGGCCTCTGTCTGCAATTCTTTTTTGTAACTAAGATATGTTCACAGCCTTCTCCGAACAACTCTCTCAAATAATACGACATAACCTCCCTAATTCCGACAATAAATAGCGATAAAAACCGAAAATTCCACCACACAAGATATGGGGGTTAAACGTAAACACAGAAATTCTGCCAGAGGTAAAATTTAAAGGAAATTATGGAAATGCGGACTGTCCAGCAAATAGATAGAAAACACTTTTACAAGTTGCTGTTTCCAAAAATTATTTCCGACAGGATTTACATACATTGTGTCGCCGAGACACTGTCTGATTGGAAGGCATGCAGTGAGATTGAAGGTTGCTACTAGTGAATTCCGTAGGAGCTGTAGGGATGAAGAGGAGGAGGAGTCCAAAGAAAACCTTCCCTGCAATTGCCCGCTCTGCATCAACACTGGGCTTTTATTTCTTTAAGAGCTCTGAACGATATAGATATTATACGACTTAAGAGCTTGTTGAGGAGCTCTGGATGGTTCAATGGGGGAAATTAAGGACATCTATATCTTTAGTTTCCATGGTATCACAAGGGACTATACAGTCTAAGTGAGTTTGCCTATTCAGATTGTCACACTGACCTAACCTAACCTAACCTAACCTACATACTAGTACATTGGTACATACACCAATGACCCAACCGTTGGTCATGCGTCCCCGACGACCTTCTACTAACAACCAGTTCGTCAATAATTTGTACCGAAATCTTCGTAAATCTTAAACCATGATGGTGCTATTCTGATCTCGTGTCCCTTCCACAAGTAGCAACTTCTGAAAGTTATCCCTACATATTTCCTGCACAGGCTATCATTCCATCATTGTGGAATTTCAGTCGCTATGAATCACTTCGACGGGAAGCGTCGCGCATTTTGCGTGCGCGCATTTTACGATAACTCTCGTTCATATATTGCTACTAGACGACTACCTATATATTGTGCTGAATATGGACTACGGCGAATTATGAAGCTCCGAGTGCTAATTTAATTAAAATATGGGTAAAGCGTTTTGAAGAGACCGGTTCAACATTTAAACCACAAGCAAATGGTCGCCCAAGAGCATCTAGGACCGAAGACAATGTTGAGAGAGTTATGGAGTCAGTACGAGGATATCCACAAAAGTCGACTCGCAAGAGATCGTCTGTCTTACAATTATCGCGACGAAGTTTGCAACGAATTTTAACATTGGATCTTAAACTGCATCCATATAAGCTGCGATTAACACAAGAATTGAAAGAGTCTGACTTCATAGCAAGGCTCGTATTTGCTAATGAAATGCTTAATCGATTTTCCAATTTTGACAATATCCTTTTCTCTGACGAGGCTCATTTCCTTATGAATGGGTTCGTAAACCGTCAAAATTGTCGTTACTGGAACAGTGAAAATCCCAAAATCAAACACCAGAAACCATTGCATAGTCCTAAAGTGACAGTATGGGCAGCAATCTCTGGCAGAGGAATAATTGGTCCTTTTTTCTTCGAAAATGCTATGTTGAGATGTTGGACGGATTTTTGGCTCCAGAAATTGAAAGTTCAAGAATAGTGAATTCCAGAACTTGGTTCCAACAAGATGGAGCTACCTGTCACACATCAAATGACTCCATGGCGGTGGTGAAGCAGATGTTCCCTGGCAGACTGATTTCGAAAAGAGGTGATATCCCATGGCCCCCACGTAGTCCAGACTTGACGTCTCTTGACTTTTTTTGTGGGCATACCTCAAACACAAAGTCTACAGTAATAATCCAAGAAACTTCGTTCAGCTCAAGGAGAATATCCGTGGTGAAATGGCAGCCATTACACCAGTATTACTGAAGAAAGTTTTCAACAATTTTCGTTTGCGGTTAGAGGAGTGCCGTCGTAGAGAGGGTCACCATTTAGATGATGTTATTTTTAAAAAATAAACTCCATTTATTACTCTACAATGCCTTAGATTTATTTTAACCATACCTTTTGTCTTTATTTATCTATTTTTTAAATATGCACGTTCTATTGCGCCACCCTGCATTTAATTAAAAAATCGTAATTTTGAAAAATTACTATAACTTGTGAACTATGACGAATTATTGAGTAGAGATTGGATGTCAATTTGATGGATATATAAATACAATAATAATAACAAATAAATTGCACTTTGTTCTAACGCCACTGGAAGTGTTTTGCTAGTGTCCTCAGAAAAGCTTCCTGTATTACTTTTTGCACAAAGGCCTTTACTTGATATTCCGTTCCATAGGGGCACAAACATATGGCTGGCGATAACAAAAACTTGTAGTTGTTGACCTCGATGAACTTTTATAAAGCTCCCTGTGGAATCCTTCTAATGCAAATAAAGGCTTATAATTTCTTAATTCTTCTACATTCAAGGTTAGAGGAGAAATTTTCTAAATTCATTCTCTTTGTTGTTGATTGCATAGTGTTTGTGTAGTGTTTGTTATACAATATTTTGTTTAATTAACATAATGTACGTACTCTTTTAATATATGTTAAAACATTTCATTTAATTCGCTTGTATTTATATTTCCCACCATAACATAAATTCCAACAGTATTTTATATTATCAGCAATATTTTCTGTTCTTTTTCAGTCTTTTGCAAATTGCTTGAACAGATGCTCTCGCTGCCAATATCAATGTGTTCTTAGAGCGTGCTGGACTTGTGGCTATGATTTCAACACTTGAATCCCAGTGAAAGGTAATTAATCTCTCAACACTTTCACCATGTGCAAAGCGAACTGTATACAGACACTTTTGCTTTCGTTTATCTTATAGCGTAGAGGATAAATAGGTCATCAAATGACGCAATGTGAAGTCATAAAAAGAAAATATGTACAAAAAAGAAACAGTTCGCACATGGCAGCATTTGAAAGAAAAAATAAAGTTTTTTTACACGACCTCTTTGTGGCAGGATGGAATCAGTTTTGTGTCAATTGCATGCATACAACTTAAAATTGTGGTATATACGAAAGCGGTCGCAAAGCTAGCCAACTTGGCGTATAGATGGTGCCAGTATTTTGAAAAAAATTATTTTGATAAAAAGCGGCAATCTTATAAAACATATGTTTTAAGTTTCCACACACATTGTTTAGTATTTTTGTTTAAGCCATCAAAACAAACGATCTCAGTGAATGTGTAATCATGGAGAAAAATTGTCACCGGTATGTAATTCAATATATCCAAATGAGAGATATCAGGTCAACCAATATTAAAGCCGACCTAAATTCTACTCTGGGGGAATCTGCTCCTTTGTTTACGATTGTAAACTATTCGGCAGCATAGTTTAAACTAGGCCGTACGAGCTGCCACGACGAAACCCGTAGTGGTCGTTAAGTTGAGGAGATAAAAATGAGAGCAATCCACAAAATAGTACTGGATGATCGTCGGCTGAAGGTACATGAATTAGCTGAAATTATAGGCATTTCAGAAAGTGCTATACATTGCGTATTGACCCAAGATTTGAAGATGAGAAAGCTGTGTACAAGACGGGTGCCACGCTTGCTTTCAATAGAGCAAAAACAGCGTCGTGAAGATGTTTCAGTAGAGTGTTTGGCGATGTTTCATCCGCAACACCCCGAATTTTTGCGTCGATTTATAACCATGGATAAGACATGAGCGCACCACATCACACCTGAGACAAAGGAACAGTTAAAGCAGTGTCCTGGAATGGGAGAATCGTGTCCACAGGAGGCGAAGACGGTTCCATCTGCAGGCGAAGTCATGGCGTCCGTTTTTGAGATACGCATGATATTATTTTTATTGATTATCTTCAGAAAGGAAACCCCATCAACAACAAATATTATGGTAATTTATTGCAGCGATTAGGTTATGAAATTATGGAAAAAACGCTGCATTTAGCGAAAAAGAAATTATTGTTTCATCAAGACACTACTCCAGCTCACACATCCACTATTGCGATGACCAAAATTAATGAATTAAAATTCGAATTACTTCCTCGCGCACCTTATTTACCAGATCTAACTCCCTCTGACTATTTTGTATTTCCAACCATAAAAAAATGGCTCGGTGATAAAAGATTTGCCAACAATGAAGAGGTAGAGTCTGCGGTTGATGGCTATTTTAAGGAGTTTAACAGTTTCTACTATAAACATGGTATAGAAGTTATTGAATATCGCTGGGAAAAGTGTAAAAAAGGTTGTGTTGAAAAATAAACAAAATTTTTCCCAAGTTTTTTGTGTCTTCCTTGTTAGGTCGGCTAGTTTTGGGACCGCTCTCGTTAGTATAGATAGAGATTTTAGAGATAAATTTTATAATGTAAGAATTTTCCATTAAAAAGTTTGGAAACATTTTAATTTAAAATTATCACTATTGAAGACTATTCCGACATTTTCCGGTCACCATTTTCACTGCAGTAACATTTGAAAATTTTTGAGGGAATTTCCTATTTTTTAATTTATATAGAATCCTTTTTAGATATAGAAGGTGTAGTAAAAAAGTCTGTTACTTTTCAATTACATTGAAAACTTTATTTATTTAGCATAGGTAGAACGATCCGAATTATATTAAATTTACACCGTTCTGTTCTATAATCTGTTGACATTTTAACGGTAATTCGATTATGCTTCTCTTGTAGAAACCAATGTCCCTATAGGGGAAAAATCTTTTACAATTTAGGCAATTTTTTTAACCAGGAAAATCATTCGCCAACAAACATGAAAATGTGGTAATAATTTGGTGTTAAATTTCTAATGTAAAGTTATTAAATAAGAACCTCTCTACCAAGCTCTCGGAGTTTTTAGAGAGTCACTGCCGTTGTTTGTAGCCTGTCATTGTCCTGTTGGTACACAATTCCTCTGGCTCTTCTGAGGAATTCTTCCCTTAAGACTGTCCAATTGTTGATGGTTGATAGTAGGTGATTTCCTGGTAATCCCACCAAATACCTTCTTGACCATCAATCTTGGATTGATCACTATTTGCGTCGGCTCGTCGCATTTCAACCACAACCGTCTAAAATTCATATCGTCAGTAACTGACCCACTTTTCATCACCAGTCACACCATCCGCTTCTGAAACAACTCGATTTTATTGCTATTCAACATCGATTTGCAGATCGAAATTCGATCTATAAGGTTTTTCGCATCAACTAGTGTGACATCCACACATCGAGCGTCTTTGCACAGGGTGGCGCACTAATCCTGTTACAAACGTAAAGTCACTCTCAATGGGCATCGTTATTTAAAGATGTTGAAGAAGTTTTTTGAGCAGAACTGGACCAAAGGCGTATGCGTTTCAAGCGCATTTGGCATACATAACCAGACCGGTTATGGCGGAGCTCGAACGAAAATCCCCAAACATTAATATCCAGAAACTCCACTTGCCGTTGGCCCCCAAGGAATGTGACTGAATTGAAACAGTCTATTAAATAAATAACTAAAGTGATTTGGATTTAACCTTCCAGGCCGTAATGCATAATTTTCAGATCAGATGTCGCCTATGCGTGAATGAGCTTGGAGGTCATTTACCGTCTATCATCTTCAAATTCAGTTATATAAAATTGAATTTAATTTGTTATACAATAATAAAAAATAAATTTAATACATTGATTAAAAAAAAGATATTTGAATTTCGTATTGTAGCACAATTCGTGGACCACCCTGTATAAACAGCCTTATTAAAGTTGCTATCAAACTGCTCTTTTGTGCAATCGAAACAGTGTTTACATGGCGATCGAAATTGGTGATTTCCATTTTGCCTGCCGAATTTTCGATTATTGGCTTCCAAAGCGTGGTTTATCTTCGATATCAAAATTATTCTAACGAAATCGACGGAAATAAAATTGCACTATATATCTGTTCCAGTATCAGTAACATATTTTTTACTCGCATCCCATAAATAAGATATGAGAGAATTTCTCACATTCAGTGAGCGTACTCGCATTTCATTTTTAGACTCACTCGACGTGACCTACAATTTATCGACCAGTTCCGAACATCACAGTTCGGAAGAAGCAGAAGCATTTAACAGACCTTTCGACTCGAAGTGACCGTCAATTAAATAATGATAGGTGACCGTATGTGGAATTGAGCTCACGATCATGTGAACGATAGTCGCGTGTGCTAATCATCGGGCCACGGTCGATTACATCTTTTACTTGGAAGCTTAAAATTACATTCATTCTTTCGACATCTGCCGAAGTTCTTAAAAGTAAATTGTATGTAAATGCATCCTGAGTCAAGGTATGACCGTAAACAGCTGAAAGGTATCTCTGATAACAAACTGATAACTCATCGCTGCAGTTCTCTGGTACATTTTGTAAGAGTTTTAACAAACAAGATGTGTTCAATCATTCGAAACAAATTCCCTTGTATATCATGAATGAGACATGCGGAAACTTTTCATATTCGATAGGCTTACATGCATTTTCAATTTTGGGGGTTTATTAAAACAAAAGAAACTAAGCAATGACGATGCTGATGTCAGTTTAGAAAGACTTGATTTGCTAAACTTCATGATTGCTCCAATATATTCGATATGGCTGTCTATAAATCACAATTTATGGCCGCTGATAGGAAGATGCGTGGTTATATCGAAGCTTTACCCCCGGAAAATTGTATGATAATCACACCACGATTGAGTACAATATTCAGTGATGCAAAGTGCAAGTGCAGCCTCGTCATTGTTCTAGAAATAACAACAGTGTCAAGTTAGTTCCTTTGGATTATGCGGTAGCTGGTTTATGTGACACAATCAATAATATGTTGTATTAGTTAGTATAATACGTACTAGTTAATAATGTTTATTTATCTTTCAATGAATTAGAAACAACAAAACGCGCAACAAAAATCACTTCTGTTTACATTGGAGCACAGTTTGTTCAAACATTCGCACAAAAAAAAATTTTAACAAATTTGTTGCGCGCACTTATCAAATTGAGACTTGTCGATATCTCTGCCAGCGCACCCTTTTCTACACTTCTATACTAAAATAAACAATAAACATAAAATCTGTAGCTGACCATGTGGCTGACTCGCAAAATTGCCACCGCCGATGCTTTTTGTTTTGTTTTTGGGGCAAGAGGAAGGAAGCTATTTTGTCGATCGATGTATTCGTTCGTCTAAACTGTTTATTAAGCATAAAACAGCAACAAATCCAGCAGCATCAACAATTGAATAGTGTTAACAATAAATTATTAGGTTAAATGCGCGTGCGAAATAAAATCTCTCGCGCTTTGTTATCGCATTCAAATTGACCACAACGAAACATGATAGAAAAAATCATTCCAATATTTTTACAAGTACGAGGGTCATGCATAATACTTGGCAGGTGAGATCAACTGGTCTCTTTAAGGTAAAGTTAATTTTACCAGAATAGTGGTTATCATGACCTTAAGTGAAACTGGATTACGATTTTTTGGAGTCATCATAAATAGCTATTTTTGGTGGGGACCTTAATTTTTGTTTAAAGATTTATTTCCTGGGGGTTTATTAGCTTCTTATGTCGCCAATATTGTAGTACTTGACGAAACTTGAAACTGTTACCATTCATATATTATATATTCGCGAGATGATGTATATCTTTGATATATACATTTTTTGGTCCTTCGAGCCGGATCAGCAATTATTTTAAAATCTTTCGTTTCACTTATTACGATCTGTTAAACTGTGATAATTTCCAAAAATGTTGTACCGGTGACTATACATATATGTAACAAATACCGCAAATTTGTGATTTATTGATGGTGGAAATTGTTTGATCATAGTATAATTCTTGATACTTTTATGTTTCACAAATTTTAGAATATTGTCCGGACCTTTCAATACATTAACTAAAATAAATGAACGTGCTAATCCGAAGCAGCGCCTATGCAAAGGGTCATACTTCTCCGACTATAAAAGCTGTTTTATCGCTTATTATAATACGTTTCAAAACCGTATCCTAAAGGAAATTGTTCCAATTGCAAAAAACGAAGGAAATAATGTTGCTGTTAATAACGATTATGCTATCTGTAATTCTTACGAATTCGTAAATAAAGTAATATATATTGAAATATATATCCTACCCAACAAAAACTTTAAATATAAATAAAGGTCTCACTTCTTAAGTGTCAACCTATAAATGTCAATAAATACTAATGTATCTCAGTTAAAAGGACTTGAAACAATTTTCTTACAAAAGCTACCTCTTTTCTGTTTTTTTAGTTTTATTTTTGCTCTTTTAGCAAAAATGTTGGCTTTTTTTCGTTATCAAGTTCATGACTATACTGTCTTACAGCGATCTACTCCAAGAAACGAGTTAAGGTGTACTTTAAAGCGATATAATTAATTCTATTTATATAAAATGTGTCACGTAATATGTTTTCTTTAGCGTGTGGTCTCTAATATGACCTCCGTAGAAAAGATTACTTTTTTGGTCAAAATAAGAAGCTATAAAACGTTTCTTCACGTATCGACACCCAGCATAAAAGAAGTTATTCAAAAAGAATTATATTTTCACCACTTCTAAGAATCTAATTCGTGTGTGTTTACCACTTTCAACGAAGCACTTTTAAACCAACTCCAAAACAACGGTAAAAAAGTACTTAAGAACATTGGTTCGATTTGCATTTATAATTCCTAACAATTAAAGTAAAACATGTTCGTATGAAATACTACAAAATTTATTCTTTAGCGGATATAATATGCTCGGAAGACGTAGTTTTTGATAGCCGATGTAAAGAAGCACTATATAAAGTTTTTGGGGTAATGTTTAATCTCCTTTAAGTTTCAAATACTTCAAGTACTCAGTACTCACCGTATGTCGCTAATGTCCTTGCCCGATATTATGGACTAAGTTTCGATCCTACGGACCATTAATCATATTAAGATGACGGTTATATTAAGTTTGTCATTCCATTTACAGAAACTTAAAAAAAAGTGGAAGTTATTTAAAAAGAATCACATTTTCGTCACTTTTAAGGATCCAATCCGCATGCTTGTATGTTTACCGCTTCCAACTTTTAAACCACCTCTAAAACAATGATAATGAAGTAGTGAAGAACATGGGTTCGATTCCCATTTATAATCCCTAACAATTAAAACAAAACATGTTCGTATGAAATACTACAAAATCTACTCCTTAGGGAAAATAATATCCTCCAAAGACTCAATTTTAGATGTCCGATGTAAAAAAGCTCCATTCAAAGATTTTGGGTAATATATTATATGTTTACCCTCCCTTATATAAAGACGGTTGTATTAAGTTTGTCATTCCATTTACAAAACCTTAAAAAAAAATTGGAAGTTATTCAAAAACAATTACATTTTCTTCACATCTAAGGATCCAATCCTTATGTTTACCACTTCCAATCCGTATGTTTACCACTTCCAATGAAGTACTTTTTAACCACCTCTAAAACAGCGGTAATGAAGTACTTAAGAACATTGGTTTGATTCCTATTTATAATCCCTAACAATTAAAGCAAAATATGTTGGTATGAAATACTACAAAATCTATTCCTTAGGGGACTTAATATGCCCCGTAGAATTAATTTTTGATAGCCGATATAAAAAGTTCCATTTAAAGTTTTTGGGCTAATATATTATTTGTTTACCCTCCTTTGTATGAAGACGATTATATTAAGTTTGTCATTCCATTTACGAAAACTCCAAATACTCAGTACTCACCGAAAGAATATATGTCGCTAATGTCCGTTCCCAATATTGTGGACTAAGCTTCGATCCCACGGACAAATAGTTGCCTTTTCAGTTCAGTGTCTGTACACAAGTTCTTTTTTTTTTTTTTTTTTTTTTTGAAAAACGTCAAACCCGTCGGATGCTGCAGCAAGATTTTGTGCTAAAAATAGCTCTTAAGGAAACTTTTACATAAGCAATTTTAGTGGAATTAATTTATATTGGGAAAATATTTTTCAATGGAACTTTTTTTCTGATGAAATATTCTGAAGAACCATTCCCTGGAATAAGAAACGATTCTTTTGAATAATGAAAAATTGCAATAAAAAATTTGAATTTTCGTCACTATTATTTCACTTGTAAATACAGTGTTCACAATATTTATTCGTACACCCTGCATAGTACTACACAATAATGCACTTAATATTCAGTATATGATGGACGTATACTTTTGCAAATCAAAAGAATGGAAGATGCTTTACGAAATACACAACAAAATATTACTTCTACAAAGAGAATTGGATAGAAACCCAAAACAATAGGCAAATTTACTCAGAAATATTATTCGTACACGTTCTATATGTACAGGGTTGCCCATATTCGACGGACCCATGTTTTTTAAAA
>JAHXMU010000658.1:2159915-2174996 GCA_019455685.1 Philornis downsi | reverse complement strand
CGTTTCTGAGAATTGCTTGAATTGCCTGCTGCACCTACTGGACATGTGTATTCTGTTGATCATTTGCAAATTTTGAAATGTGCACAATTTAGTTGTTTATAAGCCATTTATTATTGTTTTTATTTGATTTCAATTAAAATTACATTATTCGCCTACTTGATAGGCATTTGCGTTATGTTCGCCAACATCGTACATTACAGAGTTGGCCTCAGTAAATTAAATGTGATTTATTGGGTGATAGCTTGCAATAATAATGGCAGCAACAATGGAATCTATGGCAAGAACAAATTATGTTTTTTATAGAGGAGAGAAAACAAAAATGCAGTAGAAAAATGTAGACTACTAAAAACAGACTGTTAATTTTATGAACTGTGAAACATTTCTACTAGGAAATGAGACTGGCAGGAACATAATTTGTCTTCACCCCCCAATGTGAACATTTGCCTTCCAAGACAAAATTTAACAATACAGAAATCTCTTTCTGATGGACAAATATAATTATAATATTTATAGTATAATATTTCCAATGAAAATGTTTGTCGACTGTCGTGCCGCAAATGCTTCCTATCGCCGGATTACTTCCTATCGCCGGATTACTTCCTATTGCCCACACTTCTTCCGTTGCGATTGATTGAAGACTCACAGTTACAAGAGCAAGCTACAGTCTGTCAAATTACTCTTTACAAGTGGATAGTTGCAAAGATATGCAGGAACTAACCCTATAGCCTTGCCGAAAATTATATAGAATTATCCATTTACTGGCTTCAAAACCACCGGCCTAGTAAAGCTGGCAGCTGTTAAATACCTGTCATTTGAAGTGTTATTTATTTAATGAAAGGTTTGCTATTTGAGAATACGAATCATCTAACAACCATCTATCAATTTACTGGCTTCAAAACCACCGGCCTAGTAAAGCTGGTAGCTGTTAAATACCTGTCATTTGAAGTGTTATTTATTTAATGAAAGGTTTGTTATTTGAGAATACGAATCATCTAACAACCATCTATCCATTTACTGGCTTCAAAACCACCGGCCGTAAAGCTGGCAGCTGTTGAATACCTGTCATTTGAAGTGTTATTTATTTAAGAATATTTAAGAATATGAATCATCTAACAACCAAACGAAGAACGCGAAAAAATAGTTAAAACTTACTACAAAAGTGGTTATTCAACTACAATCAAACTACATTTTCTTCAGCGATGAAGCTCATTTCTCACTCGGTGGTTACGTCAAGCGAAATTGTCGCATGTGAACCGCCGACAACCAAGAAACGGAGCAAAAGTGACTGTTTAGTGCGCATTATGGTCCGAAGGTGTCATTGAACAGTAGTTTTTGGAAAACTACCTAAACAGGATGAACTATTAAAACTCACTCATTTGAATGACATTGTATTGTCATGAGATAAAAGTTTCATCGAAATGATAGCCTTACGTGAGACTTATTTCACTTAACTTGACAAGCAAAATTGTCATATATGGGTCTCGTAGAACCCAGAAGTGATTGTAGAATAGCCATTGCATCGGGAAAAAGTGACCCTTTGGTGATCACTATGGTCTGAAGGAGTCATTGGACTATATTTTTTCGAAAATTACCTTAAAAGGATCTACTTTTGCAATGGCGTACATAATGGCAAGGTCCAAACATTGTAATGAAATATATGTTTCATCGAAATCACAGCTTTATGTGTGATTTATTGAACTTAACGTGAAAACGAGAAATTGATAATCCTAAACATACATTTTGTCAAAAAAAGTACCGGAAATTGGTCATTTAAATAGCCCACTTAAAAGGATTATCAAAACCCTTTTCAGTCCTAATTAAGCACAACTGTTCTTTATACTGATGCAGAGCTTGATCGCGATCTATCGTTTTGTTTGTCTACATTGCTCTATTTTGTCAGTCGATCTCAAGTGTATTTTGAGATTTTTGCAATGAAAATATTAATAAAACATTTTGGAATGAAAAAAAAAAATATTAATAAAATATACTGGTTTTGCAATAAAAATATCGAAAAAAGAATATGTCCCAATTTTTTTTTTTCAAATACTTTTTGTAAAAGACACACTTCATTACAACGAGTATGAAAGAAAATTATATGATATAAGGGAGGTCCCAAAATTAACCCATCTGACGTGTAGATGATCCCAGTAACTTGAAAGGTCAAGAGAGGCAGCCTTAAAAAAACATATGTTTTGAGTTTCAAGGCGCCACGTTGTTTTTTATTTTTATTTGAGCCACCAATAGCAAACGATTTCAGTGAATTTGTAATACATGGAAAAAATTGGTCTCAGTCATGTAATTCAATCTTTCCATTTGAAAGGTCTCAGCCCAATCAATATTAAAGCCGAGCTAGATTCTGCTCTGGAGAAGTCTGCTCCTTTTGACTGCTTTAAGACAGTAAAATATAATGGGTGGCAGAGTTTAAACGAGGCCGTGCAAGCTGCCAATATGAATACCGTGGTGGTCGACTAACTGAGATGTCGGCGCTAGACGGCCACGGTTAAGAAACTCCACAAAATGATATTGGATGGTCGTCGGCTGAAAGCGTGTGAGCTAACTGAAATGATAGGCATTTCAAAAAGTGCTATACATCATATATTGACCTAATGTTTGAAGATGAGAAAGGACGTGGCGTTTGCTTTCAATAGAGCTAAAGCAGTGTCGTGAAAATGTTTCAGTAGAGTGTTTGGCGATGTTTCATCGCAATAAAGCCGAACGTCAAAGCTGTGGATTGGAATGGGAGAATCGTGCTCAAAGAAGGCGAAGAAGGTTCCATCTACACGCAAGGTAATGGCATCTATTTTATTGGGGTGCACATGATATTATTGTTATTGATTATCTTCAGAAAGGACAAACAATCAGCGGCAATCAATTTTTTTATGTGGTTATGTGAAGCAAGAGCAAGAGGTGTACAAAATGAGTCCAAGGAATTTCACTGAATTGAAGCAGCACATTAAAACAACAATTGAGGCGATCTCCAATTGAAGGGTTGACCGTATTCTACCATATAAGATGATATATACTATCTTCGTTAATTCGTTCCTTACTCAATATTTATGGACAGAATAATTGTCTCTTGCTATTAGATTTGACCCGGCCTTCAAAAATTTTTTTTTTTTTTTTTTTTTTTAAGAAGTAATATATTTTTCCGTGAAAATTTAAATAAAAAGGATTGAGTCTCAGAGGACTTAGTTTTGTTTCTGCTGAGTAATTGAGTCTTAAAGATAGTAGGCGATGCAAATTATTTCACATCATCCCCATTCAAAACATACGTTTGCCTTACTCCTTACCTAGAGAGAGAAAGAAAGAAACCACATCGATTGTTTTATTTTCATTCACGAAACAGAATCGTTGCATGGGAAAATTTTTCAATGGAATTTGCTGAAGTATCATTAAAATATTGTTACATTCCATTACCAAATTATGCTGAGTGATGGCACCACCACTTCAGCGGTGGTAAACAGTCAAAGACTATAACTCCACTTTAGTAGCATGCAAAGGCAGCAGTGGTCTTTTTCTGTTCAACACCAAAACTCATACTATTAATATGTTAATTAATGCAAAGAGTTCTGAGATGATGAATGATTGAGCTTAAACTTAATAAAATCTCTGAAAGAGTCGTGAACGCATTTAAATGAAATTTGTTGTTAACATGCATTTTATCTTTTGTCTGAACAACTTGAACTGGAGTTATTGTTTAACAAACAAATACGTTTAATGCACAAAAATTTGCATAATTCATATCGGCTTTAATGATTTCCTGATTGTAGATCAAATTCTTTGAATTGAGCATCATGACTTTGTCAATGTGTCATCAGCAGAACATCTCTCGCAGAGTATTATTTGATCAAGTGCTCGTACTGTTCGTACTTTTTACATTTCAATCAACTTTGCCTGAACCACTGCTACTGCTTAGCTATGCAAGATGAGCGAGATAAACGGCGCAAGTAGAGAAATACTTACCAAAGTATTGTGGCGTAGTTACAGTAGGCATGAACAACAATTTTCCATAGCGAACAGGTAATCCAGTCTGCTGGGAATTTTCTAATAGGCAAACAGAGGCGTGGAAAAGATGTTTATTGAAAATTAGTCGACATAAAAGAGAATTCTCAATCTTTTCTGGTTTGGTCGTTCGTTTAGTTTTATTAAAATTTTACGAATTTCGTCAGTGTCCGGTGCCAACTGTAGTTGAGACTTGTCTCAACTGTAGTTGGCACTTGTCCCAACTGTAGTTGAGACTTGTTCCAACTGTAGTTGAGACTTATCCCAACTGTAGTTGAGTCTTGTCCCAACTGTAGTTGAGACTTGTCTCAACTGTAGTTGAGACTTGTCCCAACTGTAGTTGAGATCTGTCCCAACTGTAGTTGAGACCTGTCCCAACTGTAGTTGAGACTTTTCCCAACTATTGTTGAGACTTGTCCCAACTGTAGTTGAGACTTGTCTCAACTGTAGTTGGGTCTTGTCCCAACTGTAGTTGAGACTTTTCCCAACTATTGTTGAGACTTGTCCCAACTGTAGTTGAAGTTAGTTGAAATTATGCCTACGATGGCTGATAATTGTCCCCGCAATAACTAAATTTTGCAAACTATAGCGACACCAGTCTGAACAATAATTGAGACGGGTTCCCACAGCATCAAGACTTTTCAATGTCAAGTAGTTTCAGCCATAACAGAGACCTGGCGGTTGGAAGTTGGTGGTACTCTAGTTGATAACTATAGGTGATAATACAGGTCAGTGGTATTTGATTGACCAACCTTCAGATCCAAAAACCGAACTGTGCTTTGTCGAAGATTTTTGACGAAAATCACCGAATCTGACTTTCAATACATGTTTTCGAGGTATTCTAAGCTATGCTAGATTCGAATTAATCGCATCGGGAAAGTATAGTCTAAATATTAGTTCAGAATTTGTCAACCTGTGTAATTATAATTGGGAATTCCTTCAACTACGGTTTAGTTTTGTCCGTGTTTCTTCAATATGAATTGTCCCAAAAAATCTGTTCAAATTTTTTCCAAAAATGCTTCCATCTGTGGTTGCTTTACATTACAGTAGTATATTTTCCAATAAAAAAAATCTTCTCCCAGCTTTAGCGACGCCTTTGTATCTGCCCTCAACTTAATCATTATTGTTTTCATCCTTTTCTTCTTCTCCACCACCATTCACTGATCTTGAACTGAAAATCTTCACGCACCATCATCATCGTCATCATCTTGGCAGAGCAGTAGGAGCGATTGAACAAATCAACATGTGAACATGTCAATATTTGAATAAGAAATTTTTCACATTTTAACAAACATCAGCCAGCAGCACCAAAGAAGACAAACAGATCGACGGGATCGGGTCGGTTTGGAACCGAATCGATCTGTCTGTTTGCGCAGTCGCCGCTCAATAAAAATAACGACTTCTTAAAGAGCTGTGGAGTAAACACGGCCTGTGTTAAAGCAGATGCTACTGATCCTGAGCGCGGGCCAGATCCAGCCATCAAACAACGACTACAAGTAGAAATGCAAATAACTGCTACTGGACCTAAACGCTGATCGTCATCTCTTTTTAACAGCCATGATGATGGCGAAGACGATGACGATGAAACCGATGATCCACAGAAGATGATCGCAAGGAATGATCTGAGCTCAGAATATCTTTTAAGAAATCCCACAATGCAACGTAGACAACATGAAGTTGTTACGTTGATGTTGTTCAAATGATCACAAAGAAAATGTTAAGATCTTGCAGATCTTTTCAAAGTTGTTGGACACGTCAACTACGGTCACTGACGTAGACGGTCAGACGTTCTCGTTGAGAATCGATGATGCCGCATTGACATTTACCTTAAGACACTTTTTACATTGTTATCATGTTGTGGGGAATTTGGCTTTTATGAGTTGCAATTCATTTCTAAAGTCTTAACAAGTAACCATGTTTTGATGTAGAAATTTTTTTTATTAGGGTTTTAAACAAATAAATTAAAGTGATTTGAATTAACGAAAACATTAATTGTAAATCAAAGGTATTATTGTTTGCTTACATCTAATTTAAAAATGAGTTATTAAGGCAAATTTAGTAGTGGGTGCTTCCGTTCTGGTTGAGAATACATTCATGTATTCTGTTCGGTAAAGAATCATACAGTTTTTTGTTTAGGTCCAGCGAAATATACGACCAGGCCTGTTTAATTCCATTAATGAGTTCACTTTTGCTTGAATATTGCTTGCCTGATTCGTACACCTTGCGTGCTAGCCATCCCCAGACGTTTTCAATAATGTTTAATTCTGGAGAGTGAGGCGGCCAGTTCATGACCTCAACATTTTGTCTTTCAATCCTTGATTTGACGACTCTTGCTGTGTGGATTGGCACGTTGTCATGCTGGAATTCCCATTCCAAGTGTCCGAAAATATTTTTAACTTCAGGAAAAGCTTTTTCCAGCACGGCTTTGTATGAAGTTGCATTCATTTTTGCATGAAGAAACTCGAGCTCTATTGTTCCTTAATAAAAGATCGCACCTCATACCATAACTCCATCTTCCCGTCTGTGTAATCGATTGAGTAGGTGATCCTCTTTTCGAAGATCGTGGAATTAGTTATTATATCCATCAGGACCTTCCAAGTTAATTTTATTTTTTCGTCGGAAAATATAATTCTGTTCCACTCTCTACTCCACGTCATAGTCGTACGACAAAAATTAAGGCGACGTTCCTTACGGAGATTGTCTAGCGCTGGTTTTTTTTTAAGTTTCAAGCGTTGCAAGTGTGTTGCTTTGAAAATAACTCTTTTTACCGTTGATACACTTGCACTTACGCTAGCTTTTTCCTTGATTTTGGCAGTAGAGTCGTGCGAATTTAAGGCATATCTCAGAATAGCCTTCTTGTCTGTGGCTGTAATAGCACGTGCTGTTCGACCTTTCATATTATTTCCATAGCCTTCGGTGTCACGTAAATATGTCGATATAATGTTGCGACTTTTATCAGTTTTTCTGGCTATTTGATGAATAGAAAGTCCTTACCGATTGTTTTATATTTAATTATACACAATTACTGTAATCCGATCTGATTTATGATGAGCTGCAAAAGGCTTTCACACTTAAACTGATTACAAATGAGGGGTGCTATCCAAATGGTCCAAAAAAGAGGAACACATTTTTCAATCATTTAAAAGAAAAGAACGAATTAAAAGGATGGGACACTTCCATGGCTTAAAATTTTTTGTAGGCGATGTGTGGAAGTAGCAGAAACTGAACCTTTATGTGAAGGGTACTTTAAATAGTGGTCACTATTGTTAAATGATTAAGGGGGCGCTTTTAAACTGAGCAGCACTTGAACACACATATATATATATATCTATATCTATATATATATGGAAGATTTTTCACACATCTGCGGTTGCATTCGTTTGTGGAACTCCCTCTCTATTGCCAAGTAATAATTGCCGCCTTAATGACACATAAATCGTTTAAGAAACAACATTTATTGTCAGGTCACGGTTTTGGTATACCAAAACTTGTTGTATTCGAGACATACAATTTTCGCACTTATTTACTCTTTGGGATAATGTAGAAACCCGGGCTATTACGTTGATGACAAATTGCCAAGCAATGATTTTAATGGGTTTGGCAAAATGATTGTTTGAATATGAGTACTACAGGGAAATGGCTGTTATACCATAGTGGATATACAGGGTGACGCAATAGAACGTGCATATTTAAAAAATAGATTAAAAAATAAATACAAAAGGTATGGTTAAAATAAATCTAAGGCATTGTAGAGTAATAAATGGAGTTTATTTTTTAAAAATAACATCATCTAAATGGTGACCCTCTCTACGACAGCACTAATCTAACCGCAAACGAAAATTATTGAAAACTTTCTTCAGTAATACTGGTGTAATGGCTGCCATTTCATCACGGATATTCTCCTTGAGCTGAACGATGTTTCTTAGATTATTACTGTAGACTTTGTGTTTGAGGTATCCCCACAAAAAAAAAGTCAAGAGGCGTCAAGTCTGGATTACGTGGGGGCCATGGGATATCACCTCTTTTCGAAATCAGTCTGCCAGGGAACATCTTCTTCACCACCGCCATGGAGTCATTTGATGTGTGACAGGTAGCTCCATCTTGTTGGAACCAAGTTCTGGAATTCACTATTCTTGAACTTTCAATTTCTGGAGCCAAAAATCCGTCCAACATCTCAACATAGCGTTCCGTATTAACCGTGACGTTTTGGCCCCGCGCATTTTCGAAGAAAAAAGGACCAATTATTCCTCTGCCAGAGATTGCTGCCCATACTGTCACTTTAGGACTATGCAATGGTTTCTGGTGTTTGATTTTGGGATTTTCACTGTTCCAGTAACGACAATTCTGACGGTTTACGAACCCATTCATATGGATATGAGCCTCGTCAGAGAAAAGGATATTGTCAAAATTGGAAAATCGATTAAGCATTTCATTAGCAAATGCAAGCCTTGCTATGAAGTCAGACTCTTTCAATTCTTGTGTTAATTGCAGCTTATATGGATGCAGTTTAAGATCCAATGTTAAAATTCGTTGCAAACTTCGTCGCGATAATTGTAAGACAGACGATGTCTTGCGAGTCGACATTTGTGGATTTCCTCGTACTGACTCCATAACTCTCTCAACATTGTCTTCGGTCCTAGATGTTCTTGGGCGACCATTTGCTTGTGGTTTAAATGCTGAACCGGTCTCTTCAAAACGCTTTATGCATATTTTAATTAAATTAGCACTCGGAGCTTCACTAATTCGCCGTAGTCCATATTCAGCACAATATAGTCGCCTAGTAGCAATATATGAACGAGAGTTCTCGTAAAATGCGCGACGCTTCCCGTCGAAGTGATTCATAGCGACTAAAACTCCGTGAGCCCGCCAACCCAACGATGTAGGATGGTTGATTGTTATATAATGGAGAAATGATATTAACAACCAAATCCTTCCTACAATAGGCTAACGCTAGAATGTAATGATTTTGATGAATTCTGAGAATCTAAAGCAACAGCATAAATGAATAAGATCTTGGCGATGTTTTTCTCAATAAGATCAGATATACAGCTTTTTACATTAATTCTAAATGAATTTATAAAGGAAGAAAGGATGAAAGTATACAAGAATTTGAATGTGGGCGAAGACAAAAATTGGAATTTTAAAGTAGTTCTCTTTAAAAAGTAAAACAGTGAATACACAATTTGGAATGGAATATTATTTCTGTCCCAACTGAAAGGAGTTGGCCATCTGTGGAGTTGATTACGTCTAGAGTATTTAAAACAGCAATTAAAACCAGTTAAACAGATGTTTTTTCATCCAAGGCATATTGCTTTTTAAGTTCATAAATTTATTTGCCTTCATCCAAAAGGATGGTATGGGGGAAAATCGATCAAGTAACTACGCCATATATTTCTAAATTACTTATTTTATTACTTTTCACATTATTTCGGAAATGCCGCATTCATATTCCACAAAGCAATTTTATAACTTCTCAATGGGCCTCCATTGGGCTCATGCATTTTTTCCCTGGTACACTGATAATCTTCACAAACGAAACCTGATTTGGAAGTACATGGATAATCATGCCACTGATTTGTGCTACTTAACACGAGTATACAGTGATAATTCGATGATCTGCTTGGATTATTCGGCGCCCAATTTGTGAAAGAGAATTCTTTTCCCGTGGTGGCCCAAACATATCGTTGATCCATAGCATTGTCATGAGCCGCCAACCAAACTGATATATTTTTAGCTACAACATTTGGAAGGCACAATTTAGTTATGATATACGAATACATATGAATAGCATTGTGAAAGTCCTTACGGAACGTTTGCTTTATTATAGCGTCGATTTGTACTTGTTTATATAGCGTATCAATTGTCAGCAATGTCATGTTTCTGTTTAAGCACTCTTCCCAGGCTTTGTACCAGTTGAACTGCAATATGAAGATAATGTAGGCAATTATTTTACAATTTTCTAGATATATGTTGATTTACAATTTGGACATTTTCAATATAATAAGGACACCCATCACTGCTGCCTAGCCATTTTTGGGCGGGCACACTGGAGCTTTGCGATATTAACACGCTCAGTAACAAAATTAACACGATATTCATTTTCACGGAACTGAATAGAATTTCAAATAATCTGTGATATTTATAGTTGCTCATGTGACACCAGTAATACGAGGTTTATTCTATAAGTAGGCAGTGAACAAATGGTGGCATTATTTACGATTAAGTAAGTATGGTAAGGAGCTAATGATTGATATCGTATTGTTAGGATCGGTTGATAAAGCATGAAAAATACATTTTACTTGTTCATTAAAACAAATTAGAATTAATGAAAATCGATAAATAATAAAGCAAATTATACAGATTTATCTAAATAAAAAAAGTTCAATGCGGTTTATAATAACTAAAGAGTAATATTTCAATTTTTCAATTTTTTATTAAGAAAAAATATATTATATTTAAATACTGCCAACAAATACTCACAACTTAATCAACGTTGTCCTTAAAATATACATAAACTTTAGATAGATAAATATTTTGTAGCGATTTTGTTTTATTAAAAGGGCGAATTATGAACTTAACCATAGGGAACAGATCATAGTACCAAAGACATAGCAAAAACCTCCTGACCGTCAATCCTAGATTAGCCACCGTTTACGCCTGCTCACTGTAACTCGACCACGGTCACTTTTGATTTACATTACCGTAAGTGACCCATTTTTTACCATCGTTGTTGTAGTTTAGATTACGTTAGGTCAGCGTGGCAGTTTGAATTGACAGACTTAGACTGTATAGTCCATTGGGATACCATGGAAGCCAGATATATGGATATTCCTAGTTTCCCCCGTTCAACCATCCTGAGCGCTTCAAGAAGCTCTTAAGTCGGACAATATCTATATCGTCCATAGCTCCTAGGTCTCTACAGAAATAAAAGCCCAGTGTTGATCTCCGCCTATTCGCCAGGACGAGGCAATTGCAGAGAAGGTATTCTATGGACTCCGCCTCCCCTTCATTCCTGCCACTCCTGCAGAAGTCACTAATCGCATCCTTTAATCTCACTGCTTGTCTTCCAATCAGACAGTGTCCCGTCATGACGGTTACAAGTAATGAGACGTCGGGTCTTGATAGTAACAGCAGTTTGTGTGAACGCTTCAGATCAAGGCGAGGCCACATCTATATCTGTCTGGATTGATTACAGCCTCAGACAGACGTCCACCTACCATTTGCTGCTAAATTTACTCTAGCTTGCAGTAGGAAGAGCTTGCAAGTGGCTAGAAGCATGCCCACGGACTCGAACTCGGCTGGAGTCCGTAAGAATGTCCCTAGTCTTATGAGCTTTTTGTTCCCAGTCTTGTGAGTTTTTTGGCAGACACAGCTTTTATGTCTTTGCTTTAACGAAGATCATATAAAGATCCCGTAATATATAAATCCAAATTTTCAAATGCGCTTGGTTTTCACACCAGAAAGTTAATATACGATATGTGACAAATTTAGGTTTCGTAATGTATGTCTTCTAATGTAATTGTACCTATATAACTTATTCGTATTCGGATAGGGATGTTAATACTCAAATGTAAAACATAGCAAAATTCAATCTCGAGTTTTATATTTGGTGTTCAGAATTCAGTGAAAACTTGGCACGCGGAAAGATTCCCTCGACTTCAGCTTTGGATTTTCTGAATTTTTTTTACTTCTTACTTCTTTACTTCCCATCAAAAAAAGCATACAAGGAAGCAAATATTCATCACATTTTGTGATGGAGAAGCAGTGAACAATTACGTAATCATCAATGAAATTAACAAAGTTTTGTCAGGGGAGGGAAGTACTATTTTATGAAGCATCTTCTCCATATATTCACGAGTGATAAAGACGTGACGAAAATTCAAGTTTTTGGTTGCAATTTTTCATTATTCAAAATAATTGCTTTTTGTTCCAGAAAATATTTCTTCAGAATAAGTCGTCAGCAAAAAGGTTCCCTTAATATAAATAATTCCACTAAAATTGCTTAGGAAAAAGCATGCCTAAGATTTGTTTTTAACGCACAATCTGCCCGCAGATTCTGATGGATTTGATGCTTTCCATAAAAAATCATAAGACAAGCACTGAATTGAAAAGGTACCTAATATTCAGTAGGATTGAAACTTATACACCCTGCGCCATTGATTGCAGTCCACAATAGTGGCGATGGACATTAACGCCTTACATTGTTAAGGCGAGCATTGAGTATTTGTAGTTTGGGCAAATAGAATGACAAACCTGATATACCCGTCTTTGTAAAAAGGAGGATAAACAAATAATTTCTCCAAAAATTTTAAATGGAATTTCTTTACATCGGCTATTTAAAAGTACGTCTTTGAAGAATATTATATCACCTAAGGTATAGATTTTGGAGAATTTCATACAAATATATTTTGCTATAAATGCTAGGAATTATAAATGGGAATCGAACCAATGTTTTTAAGTACTTCATTGCCATTATTCTGAAAGTGGTTTAAAAGTGCTTCGTTGAAAGTGGTAAACATACAGGCATTCTATTCTTAGAAGTGGTGAAAATGTGATTCTTTTTCAATAACTTCTACTTTTTTTTTGCTGGGTCGTTAACTAAAAGCAACATTGAATCAATGTGGATGCGCAATCTATCAACTGCTTCAAGAACACTTTTTTTAATGCAAGAGAAAGCTGCAGTTACGTTTGGCTGAACAAGTAATGAATGTGTTTTTTTAAAGGCAGTACCAGTCGTAATTGCTGAAGATTTTCTTATTATTATCTAGCATCATCACATATCATCATATCTATCATTATTATTAAGTTTGATAAAATAATCTCATAATATGGTGCAGAATTATCCATTTAGTGGTTTCAAAACCGCTCGTCTGACTAGGCTGTAGTGAAAGATTTGCCATATACGAATATGGATCGTTTAACAACAGAATAACGCATAAAAATTGTTAAAACTTTCTGCGAAAGCGACGGTTCAAACGTGGGCTTTCAATCGAATAAAATTTTCTTTAGCGCTGAAGCTCATTTCTCTCTTGATGGTTACGTCAACAAGCAAAATTTTCGTTTGTGGAGTTCGTGGAACCCACAACCGATGTAAAAAAGCCAATGCAATTGGAAAAAGTGACGGTTTGGTGCGCCTTACGCCTTTGAAGTGTCATTGGGTCGTATTTTTTGGAAAGGATCCACTGCTGTAACCAACATAGAAGTGATCATTAAAATGACACTGTGTGGCGTACTTATAGGCAAAGTCCAGGCATTAAAATGAAATAAAATTTTCATAGATATCATAGTTTTATGTCTGTTGCATTTGACTTTACTTTTGAAACTGAAAAATGGATAACCCATTACTTTAAACTATTCATTGTGGATAGCATATTTGTGTGTGGTATCAACTGATATACTCGTATACCTTCATTGCTTCAGGTAAAGATATTATAAGAAGACAAAATTTTCTGCAAACCATTTATACAGTGGGATTAACAAAATTTTCATTTCAAAACAAAATTCTCAAGAAATCGTGAAATTGGGTTAAGTTACTATTCCCCGCATTCATGCATCAAGAATATATAGGGTGATTCTTTCAGGTTGGCAGCACTGGTTAGTAATAGCGTCCAAACGTCATCTGTCAAAGTGAAAAGTGTACAGTGTACTCTGCCATTTCGTCATGGAATGACGAATGACCTACCACAACGTCTAATTTTTAGTGAATGGGCCTTACAAAAGCTCATTGAAAATCCGCTGTTTTATCGAAAAATTGTGTTCAGCGATGAGGCTCATTTCTTGCTGAACGGATACGTATAAGTACACAAGCAAAACTGTCGCATCTGGAGTGATGAACAGCCACATGCTATACATGAATTACCGATGCATCCCGAAAAAACGACAGTCTGTTGTGGTTTATGGGCTGGTGGCATCATCGGTCCATTTTTCTTCAAAGACGACCGTGGAAGAAACGTTACCGTCAACGGCGAACGATATCATGATACGCGATTTCTTTTTTACCCCAATTGTCTGAGTTGAACTTAGTTGACAGGTGGTTTCATCAGGACGGTGCAAAATTCCACACTGCTCGTAAAACAATGTATATTTTGAGGGATGAGTTTGGTGAACAGCTTATCTCTCGATTTGGCCCCCAAGATCTTGCGATTGAACGCCTCTTGATTATTTCTTGTGGGGTTATGACAAATCGATAGTCTATGTGGACAAGTCGAACACTATTAAAGCCTTACAGGATAACATAACTCGCGTTATTCCTGTAATACAGGCCGAAATGCTCGAAAAAGTAACGAAAAATTGGACCTTCCGAATGGACATTTTGAGACGGAGCCGCGGACAACATTTACATGAAATTATATTTAAAAATTAAATGGCAAAAACCAATTTATAGACTCCAATAAAAAATTTTGATATATGATACAAATTTAAGTCTTTTATTCGATTTAGAAAAAAAAACTACGATTAAAAAATTACCCTTTATTTAACTTTAGCAACTTTATGCCGAAAATGTTTTCAAATTTATAAAATTATTTTCATGCACTTGTTATAAAAATACTTTTATCAATTTAAAAACATTTTCAATATTTTAATAATTTACAAAAAAATGTGTTCATTTCTTTTTACCTCACATATTTAAAATCCTTTTTTTGTTTCTTTTCAGGTACGTCAAACTATATATAATAAAACTATATAAACGCTTTGTAAGTATAGTAGAACGACATAGAAATGTTTTCAAAATTTTTGTTCAAAACGCAGCGTAATTGAACTGGATGGACATTTGTGCTTTTTTTTTATTTTATCTTCTATAGAAAAAACTCTAACCAGTTAACATTAATTTTGATTAATGTTAATTACAATAATATTTTAATTTTGTCAACAGTCGAAAGGTTTCCTGCTAACACGTTATAAACATGTACTTTGCCAGCGACTGTAGATTGCATCATTTCGCAATATATCGTCGGAAAGTTTAGACCCAATATTGGTAACACGTTATAAACATTTACTTTGCCAGCGACTTTTTGCATCATTGCATCATTTCGCAATACAGGGTTGCCCATATTCGACGGACCCATGTTTTTAAAAAAA
>JAHXMU010000658.1:2044839-2159515 GCA_019455685.1 Philornis downsi | reverse complement strand
TGGCCGCCTCTGGCGTTAATGGCGTATTGTGCCCTTTTTGCAGCATTATATTGTCAAATGTGTGAGCCCTATTACCGGAAAAAACAACTTTTGTGAGAACGTTGGCAATGCTTTCAAAGTAAATACAACTCCAGTGGCTAAATATTTAACTTCATAATGATGCAAATACTGAAATAACAAGCATTGGCAAAACGATCTTTTAAAGCTTTGATGAACCGTCGACAAGCAATGCTTTGCCCTCATTTTAATTTTTTATACTATCAATAATTTCTGCCCGATATGCTTCGTTCGTTGATTTGGTAGGCAAAGAATCATATTTTACCTCATACTCATTGTTGATAGTGCAACATTGCTTGCAACTTAAGACCGAAAAGAATGGAACTAACTAATAGTATGATAGCTTCAACTTGCACATATTTTCGCCAAACTTAACTGTTGATCCTCGTTTACAAACAAAGTCGATAAATCAATTTATCCCATTCCATAATTACATTATAAATTCAAAATCTTTAGACCACACACAAATGCCCTTATCAGTTATTAAGCATTTTACTGTGGCTGGATCGAATTAAGTTCAAGACATCATTTGTAACGCTATGAAATATTAATTGGAAGTATTTAATACCGGTTGCATAATAATCGAAAAAAAGTGTTAAAAAATTAGGAAAATTCAGTCATTCACTTGGGGTAACCAGATGTCTTTGGAGAATTTCCCAAATAGCTCACGACTTCGTCCAAAATATTCCCTGGAAATTCCATGGGACTTTAGTCGGGTGGTGATTACACCGATGCGTCTCAGCTAAACAGGCAATATCTACTACAGAAACTCTATTCTTATACCAGCCTAGCAATCTTTGGTAGCCCTAACATTGGGATAAGATACGGGCCATCTCACATAAAATGTATTACGAATTTGTTTAAGAATTATCCTAAAAGTGTTCTTCCCGTAAAAGGAATATGTAAGCAAAACCTTTGTTTGTTTGTGTTCAAATCTGAGGGTCAGTTTGGTAATGCATTTATAACATTTCATTAACATTTTGCCCAATCCCAAGTAAACACACGTCAGCATCTAAACTTAGTACCTTCAAGATGTAGACTTGAGCTGACAAAGCAAAAAGTAGGCTACGCTGGGCCTCATGTATTTAATGAATTACCACATGATCTAAGCAAATTACCAGAATATCAAAATTTAAATTGAAAATTAAATTATATTCACATGAAAGAATTGAACACTTCTATAATTTATTTTGTTCTCTAAAATATTATGTTACGATTTCTAATTTATTCAAAATAACATATATACACATTTTTTTTATTACTACTATTATGTTATTAATTGATATACATATATATATTTTCTTTGGATTTTTAAATATTAATTTGAATATTATTAATTTTGTCAACTGGTCTCTATTAAAGCCTATAAAGCGCAGAGACATTATAAACACTGTTAGTGATAATTGTATGAAGAAAAAATAAAATAAAAAAAAAACTTATGTAAAATCTCACATAAAATGTGTTATGAACTCACGAAGGAAATGCAAGAAATATAATGCCTGAAAATGTTGACAAACCTCGCCAAAGATATGAAGACCATGATTTAAGGATAAACACCTAGAAAGTTCTCTATAATGTATTCTCTACGGAGAAGGTGCCTCTAGCTGATTGACTGATGTCTTCTTTATGATAAACAGGACAAGAATGGATTCATTGCAAAAACTATGATGATTACAGCCTTCATATAGAATAGCATGGATTTCAATATAGATCTATAGAAGTCCACGAGGGTTTTACGTGAGTCTCGCCGTGAAGGCTTTATCCACGGTGTGCGACACACTGGGCATATTACAATGCGATTGCCAACGCCCTCCTGGGATAACCAAGTAAAACTACGGCTATCTAGGAAAGGGTGCCCTTTCTTCGCAGCCAGGAGATACCAAATTGATTATGCTAGTATGGAACATAATCCCCGTTGGCGGAGGTGAGGCCTATCCTACTACCTCTGCTACTCTATGGGTCTGTAGTATGTACTCTACATATATATATTATGAGTCACTTGAAGATGTCCATAAATTAACCAACCCGGTCGAAACATCAAAACTTTATTGGAGTTATTCACGAAAGTGTTCTTAGCCCAAAAAACGGAAAATTTGGTTTGCATAGCAACACCTGCGAGAACGGATTCAGGTTGGATTTTTCTCCATAGCGCATGGCACGGCAACAAATGTAACCAGATTTCTCTCATAAAGATATACACAAAGCAAATGGGCTATATCCTGATCATATCATGAGAAACTTGATTGATCACTTGGTAATAGATAGAACACGTGCTCCAAATGTCATAAGCATGCGTTTGATCCGTGTTATTAAGAAAGATTCGGATTACAACTTGGTTTCATTTAAGGTACACGTGAGAGTGGGTCGAGCAAAAAGTGTACATATATATAACCAAGCACAAAGAAAGCTGGATGCAGGTAATCCGCATGATCACAGCATATGCTAACAAACTCTCAAACAACTCAACAACTCAAACAATTACTACGACAAAACATTTTTGATCCTGATGTTCCAGACACACAGTGGCATCATATTGCGTATTTGATGGCGATTGCTTCAACATTCGAACTGTAGTCTAAAAAATACCGCCCAAACAAACATGAATATCGCATTGCATTTGAAGAAAGGATGTTGGATACATGGCAGCACTGTAGCCAATTCTAACGCAGCATATAAGGGAAGACTATACGATGAAGTAAAGGGAGAGAAGAAAGGTGGAAGAAAATTCAATATAGGTGAATTTGAAGAATGTCCACCCAAACATAAAAGCTAAATATTATGGCACAGGGTTCCTCTCCTGTAAGGATTGCGACAGAAGTCTAATCATGGATATGCAGAGTATGATGTTGTTATATTATTAATACCAGGTGCTATAACAAAAGGCAACTAAAGTTAAAGAATCATGCAATTTTTATATGTATTACAGGATAGGGTATACAAAAACGAGTCAAAACGGGGTCATAAAACAGGATACGGTGTCTACCAACGAGTTAAAACGGCGTCATAAAACAGAAGAGCGGTTCAATAACAACAAACTTGAGAGTGCTGATGACTCGTCGTCGTCAGATCCAATTTATGTCAATGGCATTGAGCTGACAATGAGCATTTATCGACACGAATTGTTTCAACGAATTCTTGTTTTAACAAATCAGAAGTACCTAAAGGTGTTATGCCCTGTGTCCAAAACAGACCGCCTAGGTGCGTGTATCATATATCGCAGCCTTTTACCACTCGTTTATAAGATTCTATTGAGTGTGACGTGTGGAAAAGCCTTTCCTGGCTAACCGAATTGGATCTTAACAGCATGGCCATATAACTAGCAAATCCACTACTGCCCTAGGATTCCCAATGCGAGAGATATTAGAACCCGGAAAAAACAGTCCGACATGACCTACCTACTGCTGCCTTCGACAGTCCGATACCGTAAAAATTGCATAAAGCCATGGACAAGTTTGGTATTTTTGCAAAGTTTTTACGACATTGATGGACCGAAGGCTTTAGTAAAGGTAGGCAATAATTTTACTGAAGGCAAACTGTGATTTAAACTGGGCAACAGTCCAATCTGGTTATGGGAAATGGAGCAAATTGCAATAAACGCTATTGATACCTTCTTTAATAAAAGGAGTACGCTGCTGATATAGAGATCATTGAAAAAAAATGTGAGATATTACTGCAATCTTCTCAAATGTTGATAAGAAGATAGAATTAATCGCCGGGAGAGTCCCATTGCCAATTTCTACTACTTCTACGATTATAAATTTAATCAGGGAGGTGTTGTTAGATTTTTATCATACATCTGGTTGAGGTCGTCCTTATAATTGTAATTTTGGACAATGCTTTCTTGCCACGGTAGCATTTTTAGTCTAGTCTATTTTAATAAAAATCCGTTATTAAAGTGTGAACAGGCAGCCAAAGAAATGTACTCCTTAAGTTTGACCTTTTCAGCTTCTTTGCTTCAGATTTAGTTTAATTCCAATTTTGTCCCATTTATTTTCTGTTTCAATCTTCTAATTTGTGTTTTCATAATGTTATACATTAGAATGCGTACTTTTAATTTAATTATTTCAAGTCCTACCGTTCGGCTGTATCACTTCATAGTTTATATTTAGTATATTTTTTCATAGTTTATATTTAAAAAACAAACGCCAAGCTTAAACAGCTCGGCACAGAATTATAAAAGTTAATGTCCATATTCCTCTCGATAGGCGCTTTCTTTGGAAGAGGAATATGGACACTAACTTTCATGATTCTATATCGAGCTGTTTAATCTGGGCAATGGCACCTGATTTGTCCCTTTTTATTTTGTTTTTATCCCTAAAAGCACGAATTTCAAAAACCCCTTCTTATCACCTGTCTACATAAAAGTACATTTTTTGAAACACTCCTTTTCACTGCTTGCTTACTCTGAAAGGGGAAAATTAACTCTAATCTTCATGATTCTACGTCGAGGAGTTTGAGCTAAGCGATGGTAACTGATTGTTTCCTTCATATCTTTAAAAGCAAGAATTTCGAAAAGCCCTTTTTAACGTGTGTTTTCTCTGGATGGGGAAAATAGGCATGACACCAATCTTCAAGATTCTGGTTTTATTATAGAGGTTTGTGAGTTGCTTAGTCTTTGATGAGGATCTCAAGAAAAAGAGACCGAGTCAATGTGATCTTGCACCACGAAAACTCGTTTTTATGTTTGACGAGTTTATGTTAAAGATAAAGAGCAATAATTGCCACATGGATAGAAAATAATATTACAATTCATGGTAGTACGATTAAATATGAAAGTGCAATGCATTTCGTACATATAGATAATGTATAGGGTGTCCGTCGAGAAGGTATACTACTCTGTTTGTTTATAATTTATGATTAAATGAAAGAGAATGAATCTTCTATTGATAAATGTTTTATTTAATGTCGGCATTTATGTAAGGAATACAATATCACGCCATTACGCCGTTTTCAGTTTCAAAAAAGTAAGGTCCAATGATTTCTCCATTTGCCCAGAACCGACTATTCTATTTATTCACATATCCATTCAAATGAAAATGTGCCTCGTCACTCATTATGATTCTTTCTTGAAAATCAGGGTTGTTATGGGCGAGCTGGAACATCCTATCGGCATAAGTACGGCGGCGTAAATGGTCTTGTGGAAGAAGCTCTTGTGTCAACTGAATCTTAAATGGAAATAAATGCAAATCTTTGTGCAAAATTGTGGCCAAAGTTGTTCTTTGAAGACCAAGTCCCTGAGCACGGTGTCGAATTGAGATTGATGGATTGTTTTGAACACTTTCTTGAGCAGCAGTAATGTTTTCAGCACATCTTACAGTACGTTGTGGTCCATGCTTGGCCCTATCAGCTGCAGACCCTCTTTCTTCGAAATCAATGACTACACGATAAATAGTGCGTCTAGTGGGCACGTTGTTTCTCTCAAAGATAAAATATTTTAACGATTAAAACACGTTGGTTTATCGAATATGTTTTCATTATAAATTTGCCACGTCTCTACTTCACGACTGCCTAATATGAACTGTCAAGACTAATGTTTACCAAAATGGCGACAAAACAAAGTAGTAGTAGAAAAACAAAGTAGTAGACACCCTGTATTATGTGTGATTTTTAATTCAAAAAAGGTATGGAAATTCATAATAGCAAATAATATAGTTCAGTTAATAAGAAAAAATTAATTATTGAACAGTATGTAATCCGTTCAACAGTATGGCTGCTCTTAACTGTAAACGTATTATAACTATTATTCACCATACATATATACACCTTATGTATAAAAAAAAAAACTAAATATAATAAAGTACCATTGTAAAAACCCCCTTGTACAAGTTGATAAAAAAAATATTTTGTACCGCTAAAATATAACCGCATAGTGTGAAATAAATTTATCAGTCATTTATAAGTATTTCGTTATTCGCAAATAACTATAAATATCAAAGTCGCTTGTAAATTGCAGTCAGTTCGGAAACAATGAAATTTGTAACAACCTTATTGCTGAGTGTGCTGATATCTCAAGGGTCCTGTGTACCCGTACAAAAGTGGATCAAAAGCAGTGATGGCTGTCCATACTATATTGAGATCGATCAGAAGGTGATAAATACTACCGTAAAACAAAGTACCCATTCCTTAGAAATTAAAATATTTCAACTCACAGTTTAATTGGTATCAAGCCTGGGAAGAGTGTTTAAATAAAAATATGACCCTGCTAGCTCTGGATACTCTATATAAACAGGAACAACTCGATGCTTTAATAACGCGAACATTCCGTAAGAACTTAATTGTTGTAATATTTATGCATTTAAGTGTCCCTTTCTTGTTGTTGAATAGATAAAAATATTACAGCCTGGTTGGCGGGTCACGACAATGCTGTGGACCTGCGTTATGTTTGGGCCAACACGGGCAAAATTTTCTCCTACACCAATTGGGCATCGGGGCAACCAAATAGGCAACCCAATGATCACTGTATACTTATACACGATAGCACAAATCAGTGGCATGATTTTCCATGTGCTACCAAATTGGGATTCATATGTGAAGACTACCGATGTACTCAAGACAAATCACCAGAACGTAATGCGTATTTTTTGAAAACTTATAATATCGCAGTGTGGAATTTCAATGGGCCAACTAAGTGAATCGAAATGGGAAAATAAAGAATATATTGGGCTCCATGGTCGCGATTCTAGTGTGCTTAATTTTCTGTCCACAATAATATGTCATTTCTATATTTTACTCTATAATAAAAAAATTACTTTTAGTTGCAAAACACTAAAACAATATTTGGCTTAAATACTGTAACTTTTTGATAGTAAATGATTTAGTATTCTCCTTTTTGTGATCTAAAGCAAAAACATGAATTACCTTTCAAAAAATTGCATTATATTTAATCGAAAGAATTAAAAACAGCAACATAGAAACCCGAAGATGTAATAAAGTGTCCAAGGAATACGCTGTTGCACATATAAAATGCTTCAACCTATCGCTGACAGGCTGCTGACTAAAGACAGAAAGTGAAAGCGAATAACCGTATGTGCGTGCTGAAAAAAGAACCGCACAGTATGCGATTTAGATAGTCAAAGAAGGTAGTTTTAGAAAATGTATACGAAATTTTACAAAAATTTTACGAAATTTTTAAGGTGAATTTTCAAATTTCGCTGACTACGTACATTCGACATTCGATTATTATTTTTTTTTTATGTTGGTACACTCATCTCGAAGATATGTTGACGGTTTTATCCATACAGCATGTTTAGTTTGTTTGTGAGAGGCATAAATAAGACAAGTGTTTTGCGTGTTTGGCGATTTGCTGCTATCGATAAAAATGAATCAAAGAAGTTGCATCAAATTTTGTGTAGAAAATGGAATTAAGTGCTCAAAAGCACTTTAAATATCAGCACTGAAATACGGTGAGAGTACTCTGAGTCAAAAATAATGTTTGCAAGTGGTACAAGCTTTTCACAGAAGGTCGAGAAGAAATGAATGATGACGAATGGACTCCACAGCGCGCATCAACAACCGATGAAAATGTTGAGAAAATGAAGAAAATTGTTATGGTGAATCGTCGAGAATCACAATTAGAGAAGTTGCTGAGGATGTCAGCATATCGGTTGACTCGTGCCATGCAATCTTTTCGGAAATTTTGGGCAAGAAGCGTGTGGCAGCGAAGTTCGTTCCAAAATTGCTGAATTTTGACCAAAAACAACGTCGCATGAGCATCGCTCAGGAATTGTTGAATGATATCAACGATGATCCAGATTTGCTTAAAAGGGTCATAATTGGTGACGAATCATGGGTATGTGGCTATGACACCAAAATCGAAGTCCACTCGTCCCAATGGAAGAGTCCAGTAGAGCCAAGACCAAAAAAAGCACGCCAACTTCGATCAAGTGTCAAGTTATTGCTCACTGTTTTCTTCGCTTACCATGGCATAGTGCATCAGAAGTTCTTACCACAAGATTGTAAGGTAAATAAAGAATAGTACCTTGAAGTTATGCGCCGTTTACGTGAAGCAATACGAAAAAAACGTCCGGAATTAGGGGAAAAAATTCATGGCTTTTGCATCATGATAATGCACCTGCTCACTCAGCTCTGCTTGTGAGAGATTATTTAAACAAAAACAACACCGTTATCATGCCTCAGCCACCATATTCATCAGATTTGGCCCCTTTCGACTTTTTCCTGTTCCCAAGATTGAAGAGACCCATGAAAGGACGGCGTTTTGCGACAATTGAGGAGATAAAAACCGAATAGCTGAGGGAGCTAAAGGACATACCAAAAAGTGCATATTAGAACTGCTTTGAGGATTGCAAAAAACGCTGGCACAAGTGTATTATATCAGAGGTGGACTACTTTGTAGGACATGAAATAGAAATTGATGAATAAATAAATATTTTTTGAGAAAAATGAAAATTCACCTTTTTTTGTGAACACACCTCGTATAGCCAATTAATGTCCGACTTATAGCAAAAACTAACAAAAAAAACAAAAAGAAAAACAAACTAACCTGCTAAAATTTCAAAAAATGAAGCATCCTTTTTGTGGCTGCTCAGCTGATATGGAAATTTACAAAGCTAAGCGAACACGCATTTCTATTGATATCTGCACGTGTCGAGAACATTGTCGTACGATATAAAATACAAGGTAGACATCGTAATAATATCAGGTGCTAAAATTAGGAAGCATAACCTATTTACAATAGGCGGCGACAAACTGAAGGTTTACATTCTAAGTGTAGATGATTCCTTTAACAAAGTGGATGTCATCAAATGCACCAACTGCTAAACTCTTTGTGGTGCTGCACATTTTTAAGACGGCCAAAGATTTCTTTGTCCTGATTGACAGCGAAACAAATAAATTAGCTGTGAAAATCAAAAAAATTCTACATGATTTTCAATCCGACCCCCACCGATTTTGATTACTTTTATCTTAAATCTTCTACAACAGGAAAATTTTGGAAATCAGGTCAAAAAGCAGTATTGGTTACTAATTATGATACCCTTAAATGCTAATTTGCATGCCATTTTAGGCGGGAAGGTATCATACGGATGTTAATATAATTTCAAATATGGTGACTTTTGACGCTCTTAAGATGAATAAAACAATCGATGATCGATTTGTGGAACAAGAATATCTTACCTATAAATTGAAAATTGTGTTTTAATACCTCAAAAACCTTGCATTTAATTTGTGTTAAAACAAAATTTTAGCGCCGTAGTTTTGTAAACGGTTCGCATTTTGAACTTAATTTGTACAATTTTCTTGAGGAAAGTTTTAGGTCCATATAATGGGTTATCCATTTATCCGGCGGTCTGGCAAGGCAGCTGTTAAATACCTGTCATCTGAAGTGTTATTTACTTAGTGAAAGGTTTGTTATCTATGAATATGAATCGTTTAACAACTGAGGAAGGCGTACAAATAGTTAAAACTGACATCAAAAGTAATGATTCAAACGTGGACTTTCAATCGAACAAAATTTTCTTCAACGATGGAGTTTATTTCTCACTCGGTGGCTACATCAACAAGCAAAATTGTAGCATATGGGGCTCTGAGAACCCAGAAGTAATTGTGGAAACCCATTGCGTCCGGAAAAACTGACTGTTTGGTGCGCATTATGGTCTGGAGGTATCGTTGGATATCATTCAAAAGGATCCACTACTGCGACCAATCCATAGCTTTATGTGCGTTTTATTTAACGATACTTTGGAAGCCGAAAAATGGATAACCCTATTCAACCGGAACATCGTAACATGTAACTCTAAAGTTATAGTTGTCAACGTTCACACAGAGTATAGGAAATTCTTTGTTCGTCGAAACAAATAATTTTGTTTTGTCTACGTTTACCAGAAGAGAGGGGTCTCTTCTAATCCCTTTTTAATGGTAGAGAAGACTGCAGTAACAACTGTAAATTTTTGCCAAAATATCTATGTCATCGCCACAGAGTATAACTTTTATTAAAAATGGTAGACGGGATGGCACAATAAGCTGTCGATCTATCTAACTTTCGGTTTTTCGAGGCAACTTTAGTCTAGTCTATTGCAAATAAAAATAATCTAAAAAGGAGCTTTTCAAACTGTAGTAAGTCCACTTCAGTAAGTCCATAAATAGAATGCGTATAAGCTCACTGAATGTAAGAAGCTCTCCCATATCCCATTAATGGAATGCAACAGAATTTGTTGCCCTTTACAGGTAAGTCCAATAGGGCAGAATTTTTCACATTGAAGGGTAACAAAATATTCGACACAAATCGAACATAACGCTAGACCGTTTGATTTTGTATTATTCCCAAAAACCATAATGCATGTATGCAAATATGAAAATGTTTATCGCCACTTTGCGAAATGTTTACTAATTTTTGTGGGAACACCATGTTGCCCTTTAACAGTACGTAAATCCCCCAGCGTGTTTCCTGTGGTTTTATAACATTTGCGCATTTCACAAATGGTTATTTAAATGAAAAGTGGTTGCTGAAATCGGCTGACCAGAAAATATTATCAAGCATATTTAATCGGTGGTAAAACTCGTTAATTTAGTTTATTTTTTAAGTAAACAGTGATAATTCAATGGCAAAGTGCCTCACCCAGTTAGCGGCGCCATTTTTGCAAGTAATCCTTTAATAGGAGGAGGGAGGGGGTATATTTTATCACTCTTTTGAGCAAAATCAATTTAAACTACTTTCAAATCATTTAATCTTTGGTTTATATTTGATACTATCGCATTGCTGATGAAAGATTCCTTAGGATCCGTGCAAGCCTATATTTTCTACAATATCTACAAAGCAATTGCAAATATAACTGGAGTTATGTTTGAATGTGTTCACGTGGTTTTATTTTTAGTTTAATACATTTTCATAGGGCTTCATCAGCATTAAAGCTAAAGCTAAAAAAAAAAAACAAAATATTAATTTTTGACTTGTCCTGTTTTATAAATGTGTTGGTTTTAATATAACATTTTGAAACTCTGAGTCCTCCTCTATAAATCTCTCATACATGGCCACGCTTATTGGTTATGCGTTTATTATTCTTTATAAGCGTTTTTCAAGTGGCCTCATTGTGTGTCTTATTGCTTGTATTCAACAGAGATTGAAAGCAAACTACTAGGCGGAAAATGAAAATGTATGAGTCGTACGTCACATCCTAAATAAATAGCAGTTTTCTGAACTCTGGTGTGGTCGTATAAGCACTACTAAGCTAGGTTAATTTCAACACTCGTAACAATGGATTGAAAAATCATGATTGTGAAAGAGTTCGAATGAATATCAGAATTATCAGTTGTATCTTGCTGTCATTGCAGTTGTCAGAAGAGAAGAATTTCATTAAACTTCATTCTCTGTCATTCGTGTCAGCTGGCAGAAGCACAGCCTATAATTTGGCAACATCCTATCTAATATATAGGTATTGTTTGCTTTAAAATAGATATTTGTGGTCTATGGATTATTTCGCTTGAATTCTTCGACAATGGAAAGTTCCTTCCCGAAAATTATAAACAGTGTTGCCAGAGGGCTAAGCTAAAAAAGGAAACCAATTGCACGATACAAATTTCGAAGTTAAAAATAAGAGATAATTTAAATATTTTGTTTTTTTTTTTGTATTCTAAATCTTATTCCTTTCAAGAAAAAGTGCTGAAAGAGATGCTAAAATGTACAAAAGTTATGCTAAAAAATGTTTTCATATAATTCGATTTAATTTTATTTTTCTTTTTGATTTCAACCCTATTGGAATATTCAAAATATTTTAAATATTTTAAATATTCCAAATATTCCAAATGTTGCAAATATTCAAAATATTAAACATATTCAAGACATTCAAAATGTTCAAAATATTCAAAATATTTGAAATTATCAAAATATTCAAAATATTCAAAAATGAAAAAATACCAAATATTCAAAGTATTTAAAATAATCATAATATTCGAAATATACAAAATGTTCAAAGTATTCTAAATAATCAAAATATTTGAAGTATTCAAAATATTCTAAATATTAAAAATATTCAAAATGTTCAAAATATTTTAAATACTCGAAATTATCAAAGTATTCAGAATACTAAAAATATTCAAAATATGCAAAAAATTCCAAAACATTCAAAATATTCAAAGTATTCAAAATATTCAAAGTATTCATGGTAATCAAAATATTTGAAGTATTCAAAATATCCGAAAATTTCGAAATATTCTAAATATTCAAAACATCCAAAATGTTTCAAATATTCCAAATATTCTAAATATTTAAAATTTTCCAAATGATTCCAATATTCAAAATATTTAAAATATTCGAAATATTCAAAATATTGAAAATATGAAAAATATTCAAAACGTTCCAAATATACAAAATATTCACAATAATCGAAATACTCGAAATATTCATTATATTTAGAATATTCGAAATATTCACAATGTTTCAAATATTCAAACTATTTAAAATATTCACAATGTTTCAAATATTCAAAATATTTAAAATATTCACAATATTTCAAGTATTCAAAATATTCAAAATGTTTGAAATATTCGAAATATTCAAAATATTCAAAATATTCGAAATATTCAAAATTTTCAAAATATTTCAAATATTCGAAATATTCAAAGTATTCAAAATTTTTCAAATTTTCAAAATATTCAAAATATTATTTTCATAATTTTCAAAATATTTTAAATATTCGAAATATTCAAAATATTCAACATTTTTCAAATTTTCAAAATATTCAAAATATCTTTTTCGTAATTTTCGATTTTATCTTTCCTTGATTTTATGCAATCATCGCAATTCCTAGAGGAGAACAAAATTATTGAAACGCTCTCTCCTCTTCTCTGGCAGAAACACAACATAAAATTTGACAACACCCACCCTAATACGTTTTTGTTTTCAAATAGATATTTTGGCTTATGAATTATTTCTTTAAACTCGTCGACAATGAGAAGTTCTTCCCCGAAAATTATAATCAATATTTCCAGAAGCTAGCAAAAAAAAAAAAAATTAGTACTGAATGAAAAGGCAAAAAAACTACTAGAAAAATTTCCAAAAGTACCGCTCTGCCAACACTGACTAAAATTCCTACATATACGAGTATGTTGGGATACTAACCACAAAAATACGAACCCTTTGTTTAAAGCTATGGCTTTGATAAGAGCTTGGATGATATCCAGAAGTACAAAATGTTTTCTGGAGGTTTAAATATTTTATTTTCTGTTTGTCGTTTATAATACGATTTGTAGTCTCGGGAGTGAAACAAGTAAATATTCAGCTCCAGTTCCCTTATCTGCGGCATATCAGCAATTTTATTCCACACTTCAATTAAAATTCCACAATTTTGCAACTGATCAGTAGGCGAAAGATCTTCTATTGAAATGAAACGATTCGTGATTCTCTACGTCCTAATTTCTACAGTATCAAGTGAAAATTTTAAAAATTTTCAAAAAACCGAGGATGGAAGTTTTTATTATATAGAAAATAGACAGCAAGTAATTAAGTTATTACGAAGACAAGAAAACGGAGTGTAAATTTATAGATTTATTTGGCTTCCAGTTCAACTGGTACGAAGCATTACACAGCTGTGCCCGGCTTAATATGAGCCTTCTGGCTCTGGATACTTCTCATAAGCATGAACAGCTTAGTGGCATATTTAAGAAGATATTCAGTGAGTATAAAAACGTTATGGTAATTGTCCATTAATGATTTTTCCGCAATTCTAGCCAGTTTTCCTAGAATGTGGCTGGCGGGTCACGACAATGCTGTCGATCAGCAATATGAATGGATCACTAGTGGCCAAGTTTTGACTTTTACTAACTGGGCGAAGGGCGAACCTAATAGAAGTGGCAACAAAGAACATTGCGTAGCAAGTTGGACAAGTAAATATGAATGGAATGATGCACCCTGTTCCATGAAACTGGGTTTTATATGTGAAGAAAATAGTTTAGTAATGGAAAAGGAACGAGAACTAAAGGCGCAAAAGGAACAAGAACTGAAAATGCAAAAGGAATTGTTGTTGAAGGAAAAACAGCAAGAATTTGAAGAGTTGAGGAAATCATGCAAATCGGAAGGAATTCGAGCAGCTCCATACAAGAATTACAATGTTGCGTTTTATATGAACTCAAAGCCGTTATAAATCGCAGCAAATTTTTAATGGAAAAAATAGATTTAACATAAAAAAAATGTCATATACTGAATATATATCAACATGTGTGTCTGTCTGACAACAGACCTCACGGTGACTTTCATAGCTTGATAGAACTGATCCTGTGCAGTGATATTTTCAAAAAAAAAAAAAAAATTTCACAATACTTCAAAATTTTCTGAATAATGCAAAATATTAGAAAAAAATTCCAACGTATTCAAAATATTCAAGATATACTGATTGTGAAACTAATCAAAATATATTCCAAATATTTTATAGGTTTCAACTGTTCAATATATTTAATATAATCCAAATTCAACAAATTTCTGGATTTCAAATCGTCATAGTAAAAACATTTGATAATGATAATTAAAAGAAAAATACAACGTATTTAAAATACTTCAGATATACTGGTTATCAAACTAATTAAAATATATTCCAAATATTCTGTAGGTTTCAATTTTTCAATATATTTAATATAATCCAAATTCACCTAATTTCTGAATTTCAAATCGTCAAAGTAAAACCATTCATTATCAAACTAATTAAAATGTATTCCAAATATTTTATAGGTTTCAAATGTTCAATATATTTAATATAATCCAAATTCACCAACTAACATGATTCCAAATCGTCAGAGTAAAATCAATTCAAATAAAAAGTATTCAGAATTATGCAAAATATTCAACATATTTAAATTTCCAACAGTATCAAGTGAAATTTCCCAAAACTGCTGAAATTGAAGGGTTGAAAGTGTTGCAACATTTCTACAACAATTTTCGCGTTTCCCAAGCCTTTTTCTCTTTCCTCCTTTCAAATGAATTATTTATGAATCTTTCGTTAAAGTCCTGTCAATTGTCTCTACTTTCTTGGGTATTCGTCTTCAAGGCTTAGGAAATTCTTCTTACTGTAGTTTTACTGTAATCTAAGGCCATATTAAATATAGAATAAACTGCACTTGTGAATTAGATACGAAACGAACCGGTCTTCAATTTATTTTCGAGAAAAATCTTTTACTTGAACAGCCCAAATATCTTTTTTCGTTCGTTGAAGTCTTAAAAAAGCTTAAGGCAAACAGAAATCAATATAGAAAACAAACTTCAGGTTACTAATTTCTTTATAAAGATAAAAAGAAATTGATAAAAGGATAAAAAAACTATGCAAAATAACACTCAAAATAATGAAAATCTTCAAAATATTCAAAAGATTGACAATATCCACCAATATTCTTTTGTCTGGGGAGTCAAGATATAACAGACATTCCAAATATCAATAATATTCTCGATATATAAAATATTATGAAATATTTAAAATATTCTCGACATTCAAGATATTCAAAATTTAAAAAAAAAATTAAATATAAAATAGTCTCAACTACAATCACAAGTAGATGGAAAAAATTAAATGAATGCACAAATATGGACAAGGGACTGTATATGGAAGTTTAAACATTCTGCATTAAGAGGAAATTATATTATATATGAAGAACAAAAAGGCATGCCAATAGATTCATCGGCATTCCAATTATGGCAGATATTCTAATGGAACACCTATTAGACACCTCTCTAAAACATATGACAAATAAAGCCAAATATTTGGCGAAGTATGTTAATGACATTTTATGAAGAAAACTAAAATTTAAGGTCCCTAAAAATACTAAGCTTGTATAATAGAATAAATTCAATGATGATGGACATTATTTGAACACCGTTATAATTAGACAAAATAACAAACTAAAAATAAACTGAAAATAAATTAATATTGCGATCAATTTTATTAATAGCGTTTTGAAAATAAGCGAATGAAGAGATAATAAAACAGCAACACCAAATATGCAAAATGTTGAAGATAATTAAAATATTCAAAGTATTCAAAAAAATTCAAGTATTTAATATTAGATAAAGGGAGTCCCAACAAGAATGCAAGATTTGAATTTTAAATAAAACACAGATATCTAAACAAAAATCGCGAAACTTTATTATATCCTAAAGTAAACAGAATGAGGATATGTATGGAACAACACATCGGGCAGATGGCCACCGCGACTTTAGAGGCACACACGCGATCTTTTAATGAAATTTTCAATGACCGTTTTGCATAAATGCTGCGGTATTTCATGAATGCAGCGTCCAATTTCCTCTTTTAAGACTAGAGTCGATGTCGGCTTATTCGCGTAAACCATCGACTTCAAAAAATCCCAAAATAAAAGGTCTAATGGTGTTAAATCGAATGATCTAGGCGGCCAATTCTGGTCTCCAAAACCCAAAATAACTGATGCAGCAATTGAATTGTTTCTCTATCTGTATGACATGTGGCGCCGTCTTGTTGAAACCACATGCCCTCCACATTAATTTCTTCAATTCTAGGCACGAAAAAACTGGTTATCATTTCACGATACCGAACACCATTGACTGTTTGCGCTTGACATGCCTCATTTTCATAAAAAAAAGGTCCAATGATTCCTCCAGCCCAAAATCCACACCACACAGTGACACGTTGAGGATGCATTTGCTTCTCGTGAATCACTCGAGGATTTTCCTCACCCCAAATGCGGCAATTCTGCCTATTGATGAAGCCATCAAATGGAAATGGGCCTCGTCACTGAAGATGATTTTATCGGCAAAATCAGAATTTTCATGTTGTCTCTCCAATACCCAATTAACAAAATCCCTTCGCTGTCCATGGTCAGCATGAAGACGCAAATCTTTCGTCAAAATTTGCTGCATAGTGGATTTGGAGACACCAATCTGCTGAGCTCGGTGTCGAATTGAGGTGGATGGAGTTTGAGCGACATCATAACGTACAGCTGCGACATTTTCGATCGATTGACCTAGTCGAAGGCGCGTTGTTGTCTTTACATCACTAACAGACTCACTTTTGACAAATTTATCCATTAATCTCTTTACAGTTGACTCTTTTGTAGCATTATTGTGACCCCAAATTGATCGCAATTCACGAACTGTAGCCGCAAAACTTTCACCATTTTGGTAAAACAATTTCACAATGAGAATGCGTTGTTCATTCGTGTAGCGCTAAATTTTTACTAACCTCGTATCTTCTACAAACAATAACAATTGTTCAAATGTCAAACAATGACACTTCGAATGGCGCCAAATTTAAATCTTGCGTTCTTGTTTTGCCATTGTTAGTCTGTAAGGAAATTTTGTTCCATAGACTTAAACAAATGCAAAAAAAAAAAAAAAAAAAAAAAATAAATGAAAAAACTATTTTTATATCGCGCTCCTATGCTGTAAAGTGACACTCCTTGTTATAAAACGAATCTATTTTCAATCATTTGCAATGGAAGATGACATCACATTTCTCTCTTCCTTTTCTGATCTAAAGTCTAAAATACAGATTTCAGATAATTCCTTTTTATCTCGCGCCTATGCTGTAGAAGAAATCTACAACTATATTTTCATTCTAGCTTCAGTTGTTTGTCGTGGTACTATTTTTGTCCCCTTTTCTTCCTTGTTGTACACCCTAATAGAACAAATTTCCAAAAATTCCTTTTGATCGTGTCTGCACTCTGAATAGGGTTCTTTGTGCAAAAAGAAGCTGCATTACAATCAAATCGACACATTTCTGAACCGGATGGTGGTAGGTGATAAAAAGCGGATCACTCACGACCATGCCACTTGATGTCGACGGTCGTGGTCAAATGTGATTGTGGTCGATGGTCAGACCAGGAGTGACGAACAGGAAGGGTTTGCTGCGTGTTGGATATGATTGGCAAGATTTAAAAATTAGCATGAGGGTAGCTTTTTCTTAACTAGTGTTATATTGTAATTTGGTTTAAATTAGGCCTCTATGTTTAGAAACTACAATTGTAGAATAAATTAAATGAAGACTAAATTGTGTTCTATCACCTGAACCTCTACAACCTCTTAATTCTCTTAATTCGGATTTGCGCAGTCGTCAGTTCTAGCTTCAGTTGTTTGTCGTAGATAATGGTACAATTTTTGTCCCCTTTTCTTCCTTGTTGTACACCATGATAGAACAAATTTCCAAAAATTCCTTTTGACCGCGTCTCCACTCTGAATAGGGTTGCCTTTAGGTTTAGAAACTACAATTGTAGAATAAATTAAATGAATATTAAATTGTGTTCTATCAACTGACCCCCTACAACCTCTTAATTCTCTTAATTCGGATCTGCGCAGTCGTCAGTTCTAGCTTCAGCTGTTTGGCGTAGATAATGGTACTATTTTTGTTCCCTTTTCTTCCTTGTTGCACACCATAATAGAAAAAATTTCCAAAAACTCCTTTTGATCGTGTCTCCACTCTGAATCGGGCTATGCTAGGTGGTGCCATTTAAGCACTGTTTCGATTGCCCAGGAACTAAACGTTGTGCAAAAAGAAGCTGAATCGCCGTTGAATCACAATCGAACCAACCCATTTCTGAAGCAGACGGTGGTAGGTGATAAAAAGCGGGTCACTCACGACCATGTCAGTTGACGTCGACGGTCGTGATCGAATGTGGTTGTGACCGGTGGTCAGATCAGGATTAACGTTCTGGAAGGATTTGCTACGTATTTGATATGATTGGCAAAAGGGTAGATTTTCTCAACTAGTGTTATATAGTAATTTGATTTAAATTAGGCCTCTAGGTTTAGAAACTACAATTGTAGAATAAATTAAATGAATATTAAATTGTGTTCTATTACCTGATCCTCTACAACCTCTTAATTCTCTTAATTGGGATCTGCGCAGTCGTCAGTTGGATTGCGTGAAGAAAGCAATCGTCCAGAAGTGGTCAGCATTGACCAAAAGGAGAGGGAGGATTTGTGTTCTATTATGGCAACGCTAGGTCATATAAGTACATCGATAGTGACTCACCAAATCTTCTTGACCTTAGTTAAGAGGTTTTTATACATCCATCTTGTAGCACGGATTTGACACCAAGTAGATGCTACCCGCTCTCGTCTATGGTGAAATATTTTGCTAGAAAATGGTTATAAAAATCGATGACCCCAGTTTTTGCCAATAGAAACGAGGCTGTCTATGAACGAGGCATAATGGAATTACCTTCAAAATGTTAACGACTTATCAAAGAGATAAGTGCTCTGTAGTCGTCAGTTGAATCGCGTGGAGGAAGCAATCACCCACAAGCGGTCAGCATTGGCCAAAAGGAGGAGAGGAGTTGTGTTCTATTATGACAACGCTAGGTCATATACGAGTACATTGGTAGCGACTCACCCGAATCTCCGAGACCATAGTTGAGAGGTTCTGACACCAAGACGGACGGATAACTTTTCCAGCCTATGGCGAAATATTTTGCTAGTAAAAAAAATTCACCTCAAGAAAAGGTTATGAACATCGATTGCCCCAGTTTTTGCTAATAAGAACAAGGCTTTCCATGAGTGAGACATAATTAAATTAGCTTTAAAATGTCAACGACTTATCAAAGAGATAAGTGCATATCTGAAGTAAATCCTTTCATTCTAACTATACTAAACAAAGCCTTCCATATAATGCGAAAATAATGGAATTCTTCTTGCTACACCTTATATGTAGGCTTGTTTCAATATTTGAAATATCTTAAAGTCAAAAAGAGGTTTATCATGCCTTGCATTATTTTCACATATTTCCCATTTAAGAAAATTCATACTCATACCTCTGTAGATTACATTGCAACTCTGGTTGCTTAGTAGTTATTCAAATTTTTGCCGCTTTACATACCTTTCAAGTGCCTATCAACCGACCACTTGTGCCGGCAGCCTGCATTGTAAAAATCTATTCATTCCTCAGTCGTATCTGCTGCCTGGCATTAACGAGTTATGAAAGGAATTGTTTGTTAAATATTGTTCTTTGTAAGGTGCGGAATGCGAACGTGTTTACTTTACCAATCTATAGGTATGTTATGAAGATCTTTTGGACGCTTTTCTTTTCTGGGAATTATGCAAATTAAAGGATCACTTGTGGCCACACCAACGAAGCTATGTAAACATTATGACTTCTGGAACTGCAACTGGCGCTGAAGTGTTTCACTTTGCTGCAGCAAAAAATCTAGTGGGTTCACAGCAAAACCTTCGATCTCTTATCGGTTCCATTGTGAGACAGACATTGAGGTATCTGGTCGTCATTTCTTTGTTTTTAGGTAGACCGACCAAGTAGTATAGTAATTTAAAAATGATGTTTACTTAGCTTTTACATAATTAATTTTCTGAAATGATTCACACGCTTAGGCTTCTGGGTATGGTGTTTCTTTTTGCTGTTGCAACTAAGCATCCCTTTTTTTAATTTGATTGTGTAAATTGAAAAGTTTAGCTCTCAGTCTTGCATTAGATTTGAAAATTTCCTAAAAATATAGAAGAAACATATCGAGCATTGGATTTTAATTCCCAAAATAAATCAAATTTCAGTAGCCAGTACCAAGAATTTAGTTCTTTATTTTTCATTCAGTCAATTATCTAATCGCTACAAGAAATTCCTCAAGGCAATAGTGGGGAATATTTCTCCAGTCCATAAAACATAGCACGAAACATATAATGCTTTGGATTTGCCATGGAAGCACATTGCACGGTTTTATTTGAAACAATCAGCATGAATGTTTGTTTATTATAGAAAAATTTATGCAATTGTTTCTAATTCATACGAATATCAAGGAAAATATTTGACAAATTGCTTAGAAATGTTCTAGATAAGTCAATGCCAAAGAAATTTAAAAATTGTACAGAAACGAATTCTTTGGTGATTTGTATATATTTAAAAAAATACCGCTAATAGCCGATTTTTTCATTCATTAAAATATTACTTAGAATTTTTCAGGAATAATTTCGTAAAGGCATGCGGAAAAATGCTTGTTCAAATAATAATAATGCTTTTTCAGATAATCCTTGATAGGCAGATATGAAACACATTTTAAATGTGTCTAAATTGCTTGCATATTTTGTTATATTTCAAAAACTGTTTTTACATCTCTAATACTTTGATATTGGAAAACTAGAACAATTTTAAATTTTATAATAAAAATTCTGAAAATTTTGAGTATTTTATAACTTAGGGAATATTGTATATAGTTTGAATGTTGTTAATATACCGAATATTTTAAAGTTTTGAAAATATTAACGCTGCGAATATATTGAATGTTTTGAGAATTTTACAAGAATTTTGTGAATATATTGAATATTTTAATGTTTTAAGCATTTTATAATAATGTTGTGAATATATTGAATATTTCGAATATTTTGAATATTAACATAACATTTTGAATATTTTTAATATTATTTTGAATATTATTTCGAATATTTTGAATATTATTTTGAATATTTTGAATATTGTTTTAAATATTTAAAATATTTTGAATATTTTAAATATTTTGAATACTCTTATTTTAAATGTTTTAAATATTTTGAATATTTTAAATGTTTTGAATATTTTAAATATTTTGAATATTTTGAAAATTTGGAATATTTTGAGAATTTTGCGATTATTTTGAATATTTCAAATATTTTGAAAATTTTTTTGAATGTTTTGAGAATTTCAATGTTGCGAATATTTTGAAGATTTTAAATAAAATGAAATTTTAAATGGTTTGAACATTTTGAATATTATAAATGTTATTTTAAATACTTTAAATATTTTGAATATTTTGAATGGTTTGTATATTTTGAATATTTTTGACGTTTTGAATATTTTAGATATTTTGAATATTTTACATATTTTAAAATTTTGAATATTTTCTAAATATTTTGAATGATTTGAATATTTTAAATATTTTTTGAATATTTTGAACATTTTGAATATTTTTATAATGTTTCGAATATTTTCAACATTCTGAACATTTTGAATATTTTTAATATTTTGAATATATTGAATATTTTGAATATTTTGGCTATTTTGAATATTTTGAATATTTTGTATATTTTGAATATTTTGAATATTTTGTATATTTTGAATAATTTGAATATTTTGAATGTTTTGAGAATTTCAATTTTGCGAATATTTTGAATATTTCGAATATTTTCAGCATTTTGAACATTTTGAATATTTTAAATACTTGGAATATTATGAATGGATTGAACATTTTGAATATTGTTTTGAATACTTTGAATATTATTTTGAATATTTTAAAAATTTTAAATATTTTTAATGGTTTAAATGTTTTGAGAATTTCTATGTTGCGAATATTTTAAATACTTTTAATATTTTGAACATTTGGAATATTCAAAATATTATTTCGAATATTTTGAATATTTTGGATATTTGAATATTTCGAATATTTTGAGTATTTTGAACATTTTGAATATTTTGAACATTTTGAATATTTTGAATACTATTGCGAATATTTAGAGTATTTTGAATACTTTGATTATTTTGAATATATTAATAATTTATTATATTTTGAATATTTCGAATATTTTGAATGTTTTGAATATTTTCAGTATTTTGAATATTGTGAATATTTTGAATGTATTGAGAATATATTGAATATTCCGAATATTTTGAATGTTTTAACAATTTTATAATAATGTTGTGAATATATTGAATATTTCGAATATTTTGAACATTTTGAATATTATTTTGAATATTTTAAACATTTTGAACATTTGGAATACTTTGAACATTTGGCAGTGATTCCGAATATTTTGAATGTTTTAAAAATTTCATAATAATGTTGTGAATGTATTGAATATTTCGAATATTTAAATTATTATTTTGAATATTCGGAATATTTTGAACATTTGGAACAAAGTGAATATTATGAACATTTTGAATACTGTGAATATTTGACTGTGATCTTCTCAAAAATTCGCTTTTTGCTTCAATTCTGGTTTTGTGATTTTATTTCAAATTCATCACTTCAGGCTCCGATTCGTTTATTAGCTCAAAATGAAGCTGTAAACTAACATTAAAACATATATTTTAAATTTGTAATACATTACGTTTTTTGACTATTTTCGCTTTTAAAACATTTTGCTTAAATTTCAAATGGTTACATATCTTGTATAATTAACATCATTTTGAATACTTTGTGTAGTTTAGAACATTTTAAACGTTTGTATTGCAGACTGCTTCCTTTCTTCGGCTGTACAATTCGAATTCCATTTTCTATACAAATTTATTGAAGTGGTAGCAGTAAATTAGCAAATTATTTTTAATTCATAGAAAAGAATCTCATAGTTAATTATTGGCAAAACAAACAACGTGGATTGTTGGGAAAAATCTACCAACTGATGTATTTATTTTCCCTCCTCTCCCTGTGGCAACAGATTTCATATGGACAGCCGTCATTTCTGTGTGTTTCGACTAACGCACCACCGCATGTGGCCACCAGCCAGCAGCACTTTTTCCGTAAATTAATTATTTTCCACCTACCGTTGCCAGCAGTTACTCGTGGGTCACACCTTCTTATTAAGTAAGCGTGGACGAGCGGTCTGCCAATGCGGCGAGAATATGTTTGGTTGCCCTGCCTCGCAGCCTCGGTTGTAGCCTTTTGCTACATATTTTGCGCCTCAAACCCAAACTTTTGCTTTTGTTTATGCAAATAAATTTTTCAAATTAACAAAGATATTTCGTAATTATGAAATAACGAAATTTTGTATTGCGAATTGTTTTCTTAACGTAAAACTCTTGTTATACGATGACTATGACTGACAGGATTAATTGTTGCTAAGGTATTATTTGATCAACATTTTTGGACTATTTGGACAATCTAACTCATTAATAGGGAGTGTCTCTTGTTCCTGTTTACAGACGAGATTTCATTCGTTAGGCTGTTTACTTTGGGTTGCCAAATGCATTTCATAAATGCTGACGTATTAAAAAATGTAGTTCCCACATGCGAAATATTTCCCATATAATGAAGATGTTATGCTTGTACGTCTTGAAATGGAGTTGGCCTGAGTAGAGAACAAAGTATATCAAGAGGCAATTCAGATGTCAGTTTGCTTTCTTTTTGGAAATTTGCACCTGGTTAAAAATGTTAAATAAATCGTATAGTTCAATCTGTTAGGTTATATTTTCAGAAAAATTGTGTTGCAATATACATACTTACAATTGAAAAATAAATAAGTTCAGTAGATTTCTGGCAATTACTTGCACACCACACAATTTTTCGACAATTTTGGGGTTTAAAGCTAATTGCACGAATAGAAACATATCTTTATAATTATACAAATAACCTGGTTTTGTCCTCGTTCATATTCGCTGACTCGTTTTTAATGTTTGAGATGGCTTCAGTAACATCTCCCAGTTTTCGGTCAACGGTGTCCATATTCTCAGCGATTATGCGATAAAATGCATCTAATCTTCATGTTTCTGGCACAAAGCGAAAAGCTATTATCCTTTTCGTGACAACTGCCACAAAATCCCGTAGGTTGATTTGCAAAATAGATATAGAAAAATGATACTACGTGCATGACCATATTGCATCAAATTGTTGCACACTATAAAGAGAGATCTTGGCTATCTCTTTAAGCTAATAAAATGATTATGCAATGATCGCAACTTTGAGAATATTGAAAAGTACAGGGATGGAGATAAAGCTAAGAATTATGTACGAAGTGTGTTCAAAAAAAGGCGAATTTTCAAATTTCGCGGGCTACGTACATTCGACGTATTATTTTTTTTATGTTGGTACATTCGTCTCGAAGATATGTTGACGGTTTTATCCATATATGTTTAGTTTGTTTGTGAGATGCATAAATAAGACAAGTGTTTTGCGTGTTCACTGATTTTCTGCTATCGAAAAATACGGATCAAAGATGTTGCATCAAATTTTGTGTAAAAAATGGAATTAAGTGTTCAAAAACACCTAAAATGTTGACAGTGGCACACGGTGAGAGCACTCTGAGTCAAAAAAATGTTTGCAAGTGCTACAAGTTTTTCACAGAAGGTCGAGAAGATGTGTGAATGACGACGCTCGCTCTGGACGCCCCAGCACATCAACAACCGATGAAAATGTTGAGAAAGTAAAGAAAATTGTCATTGGCGAAACGTCGAATCACAATTAGAGAAGTTGCTGAGGATGTCGGCATATCGGTTGGCTCATGCCATGCAATCTTTTCGGAAATTTTGGGCATGAAGAGTGTGGCAGCGATGTTCGTTCCAAAATTGCTGAATTTTGACCAACAACAACGTGGCTTGAGCATCGCTCGGGAATTGTTGAATGATGTCAACGATGATACAGATTTGCTTAAAAGGGTCATAACTGGGGACAAATCATGGGTATATGAATATGACATCGAAATCAAATCCCAATCGTCCCAATGGAAGAGTCCAGGAGAACCAAGATCAAAAAAAGCACGCCAAGTTCGATCAAATGTCAAGGTTTTGCTCACTGTTTTCTTCCATTACCCTGACGTAGTGCATCAGGAGTTCTTTCTATGAGGTCTTACGGTAAATAGGGAGTATTATCTTGAAGTTATGCGCTGTTTGCGTGAAGCAATACGAAAAAACGACCGGAATTGTGGAAAAAAAATTCATGTCTTTCACATCATGATAATGCACTTGCTCACTTATCTTTGTTTGTGAGAGATAATTTGGCCAAAAGTAACACCGTTATCATGCCTCAGCCACCGTATTTACCAGATTTGGCTCCTTTCGACTTTTTCCTGTTCCCAAGATTGAAGAGACCCATGAAAGGACAGCGTTTTGCGACAATAGAGAAGATAAAAACCGAATCGCTGAGAGAGCTCAAGGGCATACAAAAGAGTTCATATCAGAACTGCTTCGAGGGTTGGATCAAACGCTGGCATAAGTGTATTATATCTGAGGGGGACTACTTTGAAGAAGGTAAAATAGAAATTGATGAATAAATAAATATTTTTTGAGAAAAATGAAAATTCACCTTTTATTTCGAACACATCTCGTATATGTAGAAAAATGGAAATTAATGGTACTGCGACAGTCTACTTTTTCCGGGTTTCTTTCAAGACGAATTTTTCACTAGCTAAATCATCCACTATAGATATTAACTGTTGGTAATCACTTGTTGTCAGGTACGGACTATAAGGTGGACGTATAAGAATTCCCCATTAAAGCTCACGGAGCTTCTGGCATGCCACTATCAACGTATGTGGCCTGATGTTGTCCTCATGGGACACGAATTAAGAGTTTGGTCGTAAGGGTGCAGGTCATAGTACATATAGATGATTCCCTGAAAATTCCTTCAAACAAACATCAAAACTTTTCTCATTGCTAATTCTAGTTTGGTCACTGTTTGCGCCGGCTCACCGCTGGTCGACCAAGGGCGTCCCCGTTTGATGTAGTCGCCATTGACCCACTTTTTATCAGCAGTCACCATCCGCTCCAGAAGTTATATAAATTATTTGCAATTTTAATATACTGCGGTGGCGTTAGATGGGTCATGTTGTGCGGATGGACCAAAATGCTCCGGCACGGAAAGGTTTCGACAACGAACGGCGGCGGATGGACGGCGCAGAAGAGGGCGACCGGAACTTCGTTGAAAGGACCAGGGTTTTGAAATACTGTCGAAGCTTGGTGTGATGAATTGGAAGAGAACCGCAGAAGATCGAAGCGCTTGGAATTATCATCTGCGGGCGGCGTATAATAGATAGGCATGTCTATTCCAGTCGCCACCTAAGAAGAAGATTTGGAATTTAGCAGCGATTCGCAGATGGAAATTCAGTCCATAAGGTTTTTTTTTTTTTTTTTTTGCGTTAACTCATGTGACACCAGTGCATTAACCTTCTTTTTGTATCCAGGTTCATTTAAGTGATTCTATGCAATATTTAGCTTCTAAGCTTCGGTTATTCTATTGATATTTTTGACAATTGGATTACTTTTCTGTAGTGGATGATTTTACCTGAGTGCCTCAAGAAGCTCTTAAGTCGGACAATATCTATATCATCCAGATCTCCTAGCTCCCTAAAGAAATAAAAGCCCAGTGTCGATCCCCGACTGTTCCCCAGGGCGGGGCAATTGCAGGGGAGATGTTCTATTGACTCCTTCTTCTCTTTATCACCATAGCTCCTGCAGAAGTCAGTAGTCGCCACCTTCAATCTCACTGCTTGTCTTACAATCAGACAGTGCCCCGTCATGATGAATACTAGCAATCGGGTAGCATCGGGTCTACACAGCAGAAGTAATATGTGTGTACGCTTCAGATCTAGGCGAGGCCACATCTGTCTGGATTGATTACTGGTCGTCAACTAAGAGCATCGGCTTATTATGAATCATGAACAGTATGAGTTGTTTATTCCAATCGGCTTGGTCAATCTTATCACATTACATGGACTACTTTGGCCGGATCATGTTGTGCAGGTAGACAGAAATATCTTTGCTCAAAAAGCGGTAGTCAGTGAAGGTTATTGACGGTATACAATATATAAGGAGCGACCAAAATTCCGACAGAAGAATCTGGTCTTTATAAACACCACCAAGAGAAATTGACAAATTGGAAACCCCGTAACAATGGAAGCAATGGGAACTCTTTTTTACGTGTGGCGCATATGCGATAAAGATGTTTATTCTCGTCACCATTTAGATAAGAAAATATGTAATATGGAATTATCCACTTAGTGATTTCAAAACTACCACTCTGGCAAGGCCGTCATCTGAAGTGCTATTTATTTAGTGAAAGGTTTACTATTTGCGAATATGGATCATTTAACAACCGAGAACTTGTAAAAATAGTTAAAACTTACAGCAAAAGTGGTAGTTCAAACGTGGGCTTTCAATCGAACAAAATTTTCTTCAACGATGAAGTTCATTTCTCACTCGGTGGTGGCGTCAACGACTAAAATTGTTGCATGGGGCACAGAGAAACCAGCAGTGAATGTGAAAAAGCCATTACATTCGAAAAAAGTGACTGTTTGGTGGGCGTTATGGTCTGGAGGCGTCATTGAGCGGTAATTTTTCGAAAATGGCACTGGACTATCGGTTGTAACAGTCAATCCAGAGGCGATCATTTAAATGACATCGTATTTTGTACACAATGGCAAGTTCCAAGCAGTGTAATGAAATAAAAGTTTCATTGAAATCATAGCTTTATGTGTGTTTTATTTAACTTTTCTTTTGAAACGGAAAAATGGGCAGCCCTGTACATCAAAAATATATTGAAGCTGCTATATCATAGTTATTATATCAATTATTTTAAAACATTCTACTGCACCACATATTAAATGCGAAATTCTGATAGTCATCGACAACTGAAGATAAAAATCGTAAATGAAATGAATGAATGAATTCGAATTCCCACCCCAGGAGGTGTTTCAACGTAATTTCAAATGCTGCCAAATTTCATTGAGTTTGCCGCATTTAAATTCGCTGTAGGAAACCCCATGTTTTTTGTATATAATTTGTCCTAATCTGTTCAAAATGTTTCCGTTATCAAATTTAAATTACCAATTAGCTTTGCTTGTGTTGTGGTTATGTTATGTATGCACATCTATTAGACTGCCTCGTAAAAAATAATTTGCAAATGTAGTCCTGCAACAAAAGGAATGGTACGTTTTAAAGCAATTTCTGGAATATTTTGAATCATAGGCTGGCCCGTCTTCAGAACACTTTCAAATGTTGTCCTGCAACAAAAAGAACGGTACGTTTTAAAGCAATTTCTGGAATATTTTGAATCATAGGCTGGACCGTCTTCAAGACACTTCCAAATTTTGTCCTGCAACAAAAAGAATGTCCAATTTTAAAGCAATTTCTGGAATATTTTGAATCATAGGTTGAACCGTCTTCAAAACACTTTCAAAAATAAAATGTTCTTCAATTGACATATAAGATATTTCATGTGAGGGGCAGTGAATGGTCAAATACAACTGAAATAAAACAAACACCGAATTTTTTAAACGGATTTTGTAAGATTTTTGAAAATAAAACCCGGTTTTTTAAGAACTCTAATTTCTTGAGCAATTAAAAATGGAAACTCCTCTAAACTTATTCTGAAAAGTGTGTACAAAATAAAAACAACCAAATGTCCTTGCATCCCATGAATGAAATATGGAAGATATTTTTACATTTAGTAAGTTTACACGCATTCTGTTTTTAGACTCACGATTCCGAACGTCATAGTTTTGAGAAGTAGTTGCCAGATTTGTCGATTGCTCAACTACTCGAAGTGTTGGTCAGACACATCGTGGTGACCGTCGCTTAATTAATGATGGGTGGCTGTATCGAAGATTGAACCCACGATCATGCAAAATATACCTGTGTGTTAACCATAGAGCTACGTTCAATCTATTTATAAAATAGATCGGATTTTTTTAAGATTCTTTTAATGACAAATTTAGCATTTTTAGCCAAGGTTACATTGTTTGATCCGTCATGCCGCAATGAAATCATTGAGATTATTATATCTTTATGAGGATATTCGTAACTGGTTTAACCGACGTCTGAATTTCCACAGAGAAATTGTGCTAAGAATGACCCTGTATTGAACAAATTACAATTTTAAACTCTCGAAATAAAATTTCGAAATTGATTTTGAAACTACGTAATGGGTTCACATACGTATTTCTTCATTACAAAATGACTTTGCTATATTATTTTTCCAAAACATTGCATCATGCACATCTTTTTAGTTAATTGATAACCAACGTTTCAAATATTTTTCACCGAGGTATTGTCATTAAATATATGATCAATAATACGTCAATATATGAGCAATATTTGCGTTATATTATATCGAAAACTAAAACCGCCTCAAAAACTATTCATCATTTATAACATAACCACACTTCATGTACAAAAAACCTAACTAACAGTAATTTTGTTTTTTTTTTTTAAGATTAAAATATTTTATTGCAGTGTATATTTTGATCCATTAGGACAAATTTTATTAGGAGCGCAACTTCCGCTGCTAGTCGATTCTGCCATAGCCTAAATATCATGAGCCAAGTTTAGGCATATGGTAAACATACCGGCTCGACACAATAGTGATTTTTTTTTGACATCATATTCTTTTTGTTGTGTGAATACGTATGATTTTGTGCCAAATAGTCGTCATGTGCGGGAAGTATTGATTTTCTTCTTTTAATCGAAGAAAACGGAGGCTGAAGCTCATCAAGGGCTTAAAAACGTTTACGGAGCTTCTGCCTTAAGTGAAACAACATGTCGAGATTGGTTCCGTCGCTTTAAAGACGGCGATTTTGATGTTGACGACCGTTCGCGTGAAGGAAGACGAAAAACCTTCGGAGACAATGAATTGACGGCATTGCTTGATGGGGATCTGTGCCAAATGCAGGTAGAACAAGCTTCAGTATTAGGAGTCATTCCCAAACGATTGCATGCATTGGAAATGATTCAGAAGCAAGGAATTAAGGTTTCTTTATGAGTTTAAGCCAAGGGTCGTTGATTGCCGTTTTTTCGCCTGTGAACAACTGTTTCGGCGACAAAAATAGAAGAGGCTTCTTCATCGTATTGTAACGGATGATGAAAAATATATTCACTACAGCAATCCAAAGAAAACAAAGTCATGGGATCTGCCTGGTCATGCTTCTACGTCGTCGCCTCTGCCGAATATTCACGCTTCAAAGGTTTTGCTTTGTATTTAGTGGGACCAGGTCGGTGTTACTTATTATCAGCTGTTGAAATCAAGCGAAACCATCATTGGGGATCAATATCGGCTTCAATTAATGCGATTGAGCCGAGATCTGCGTGAGAAACGCCCACAATACGCGGAGAGCCACGAAAAAGTGTTTCTTCAGTATGACTACGCTCGGCCTTACGTGGCCAAGCCCGTTAAAACCTAGCTGGAAACGATGAAATGGGAAAGTCTTGCCCCATCTGCCATATTCTCTAGATATTGCGCCGTCCGATTATCACTTGTTCCGTTCGATGGCACACGGTCTGGCTGACCAGCAGTTCTACTCGTATGGCGACATCAAGGAATGACTAGATTCGTGGGCAGCCTCAAAAGATAGACAGTTTTACCGTGACGGAATTCAAGGTTTGCCAGAAAGATGGGAAAATTAGCACCTAGCGATGGGTAATACCCTCAATGAATTATTTGTGAACTTTTTTTTGCAATAAAGTTAAATTTTTATGAAAACCGCGAGAACTTAGTTGCGCACATAATTTTAACGTTTGGAAATTAGCTCTGGTGTAGCTAAACTGTTAATACCGTTAGCATTAAAAAGTTAACTTTATTATCTTATGCGGGAATAAAAAAGTTCACGCAGAGGATGGCTTGAAACTTGGCTTCACTGTAATGAAAATCGATTTAAATCACCACCAGTTGGTTAATAGGGGTTTTCCATTCTTTCGTTCTCAAGTAAAATTAAATGAAATATACATAAAGCTACGAAACTTTTATTTCATTAAAGTGTTTGGACCCTGACATTATGTACGAAATACAATGCTGTGTAATTAATCGCCTCTGGATTGGTAGCAGCAGTGGATCCTTTTGAAGTAGTTTTCGAAAAAATATGGCTCAATGACACCTCTAGACAGTAATGCGCACCAAACAGTCACTATTTCCGGACACAATGGATTTTCCGCAATTACTTCGAAGTGAAAAATGAGCTTCATCGTTGAACAAAATTTTGTTGGTTGGTTAGTTACTATTTTTGCGCGTTTTTCGGTTGTTAAATGATCCATATTCGTAAATGGCAAAACCTTCACTAATACTTCAGATGACAGGTATTCAACAGCTGACAACCTTGCCAGACCGGCAGTTCTGAAACCACTAAATGAATAATCCTACATTTACAAAACACTCTTGAGATGAACTGACAAAATCGCGCTAAATTCGGATCTGAATTACTGATTGAGTTTAAACTCAGTATAGGGGAGAGTTGTGCCATCTAAACGATCAAAATAATCTGGACTATTTGAATGATCAATTCCCGGTACTTTTCTGGCAGAATGTACACAACTGATAATGTACCAATAGCAGCGAATCACTCACTAAGTACTTTAAAGGTGGACTTGCCATGGCGTTCGAAACTCATCATTTGTATGGGTGGTTACTGAAATAACTATTATTCTAAGAAAAACCCTAAAACTTCAATAAGAAAATTTGTTCTGATCTTGTAGATAATTTGCTGTATAAGTTATCACGTAACTCTAGCGACGAATTGTCCGCAAGAACAATTGCTGACAATGCGTCTGCAATAGTAGTGTCTGCGGATCGAATTCGCCAAGCTACGTCCGGCTTGAGCAAATGTTGCAAATTCTAAGACAGCGAGCGAGGGGCGTTAAGGTAGATTTAAGTAATTATAAGTTTTTAGATCCAGTTAAGTGATGGTCCACAACAAAACAACTGCTAAAATACGCAGCAATAAAAAGAACCAAACAGGTTGAAATAAAAATATAACAAACTATTTTGTTTAATTTACAGACTTCTGTACACACTTTGGTTAATCACAAACCATGTTTCCGAAAAAAATTATATTTTGAAGACGGAATTTGTGATAAAAATGTCCTCCCTATCTAGAATCCTTCAGATTGTAGTACATATACGTGTCGAAAAACCAGTTTCGGACTGTGTATTTATTTTCATTTAAATATTGAAAAACTTAACATATTATAAAAATTTTTGTCTCCTTTTGTTTAAATCTATTGTTTTTATTTTGTCAGTTTTATTGATGTCTATTTTTGCTATAGTTGGCTGATGTGTTCTCGATAAAAACAAGAACAAGTAGCATCGCTAGCATTTTGTAACGATGAACCACTCACATAACATGGTAAAATCTGTGGATTTAGCTGTTTTGTCTGTACCCCCATTGCAAAGGCTACAAAAAGATTCGATCAAGCCCAACTATATGGCTGTCCACTTGTTTTTTTGCCATATTTTATTTTATTTCTTAATTCAAACTACGCTAATAATGACATTTGCATACTGTGTCAGGAATCCCGAATATGTCCATAGAATGTCCCTAACCTGTGCGGCATGCCACAAATATACACTACTACACACACACTCACACACTCACTCAAGCATCTCAGTCAATTTTTAACAGGCATAACGCCTGCTGTGATTTTTATGCACAGTAACGTCAACGAATGAAAGAAAGAACTAGACAAAAGAAGAAACCAAGAGCAAAATTCCTAATCGATTGAATTAAAAAAGTCATTAAATGCCAAAACAACAGCAACAACATCGCCAACAATGCGGCCGAAACTGAAACGTTAACACGCTGCCTGCCATTGATTATGGATCTAGATGGGAAATCAACGTTCAAAACTATAGCTGTAGCTGCCTGTCTGTCTGTCTGTCTGTCTATAGCTGCAGCCTGAGATTGCTGTGCCTACACACATTTGAGATAACATGATATGGTAGCTATAACGTCAGCGTACAGCGTAAAAGTGCCTGCCACAAGCTTGAGAAAACTTTTGTGAAACGCTAAGACACCTGTGGTGCTATCCAGCGGTGCCTACTTCAGCCACAACAGTCAACCAACACCAGCCCAAATGTTCGAAAATTGGCAAAAGCACAAAAATGATGCGTAGATTATATAGAGATAACGATGATGATAATGATCGTCATCATTTTGCCGTTACTAAGGGTGATTATGAAATTTTAGAACTAAGAAGAAAAAAAAAACGCAGTTGTTTCGATATCTTTGAGACTTTCGTCGTAGATATTTTATTTGATGTTTTCATGGTCGTTGTTATGTTTGTTGGTGTTGTTGGTATTGTTAATAATAGTAATAATAAAACCATATTAAGAACAACAATATTTACATAACCTTGACCATTATCAGAAATATTAAAGTTAAACAAATCGCCAAAATCGATACGCTGGAGGCGATTGAACACAAACCTTAATTGAAAACCGAAAAAGGATAATTCCCATGATCAGTGAAAAGAAAGAAGGAGATGTTACTACGACGTATGCTAAAAAAAAAAAACAAAAAATTAAAATGATTTTTTATATTTAAATTAGTTGACTCCGCTGGCTCTTTTGACGCATAATTTGTTCTTCGTCAAGTCTTATCAAACATCTCATACACAAAGAATTGAATGTTTGTATGTTTATATATTTGTATATTTTCAAATAGGTTTCAGAACTGGTGGATCTATAATAATGAAATTTCACAGTATATTTATGTTGCCTAGATAAAAATCATACGATAAATTAGGTTTTAAGTAGGCAAAGAGTCGCGGAACTGCCCGCACAATTCATACTTTTGAATGGTCATGTCTAGCGAACTGATAGAGTTAAAAAGACGCGATTCATTTGCAACTGACACAAAGAGTGATATTCAAACAACAATTATTCGAATTTAAAAAAAGACTTTAAAGCGACTTAACTAACTTACCGATAGTCATACAAAGTTAGCAGTGTGTTACTATCAATCATAAAATTGTTGTATATTTTGTTCGAATAGGATTAGAAAAAGAGGCATTGCGTCGCCCATATATCCTTATCATGAACGGTCATATCACTTGAATTGTTACGGACGATATTTTAGATAATATTTGATAATATTCCTGATACTAAAAAAACTGACCATAGCTGACTGGAGACCAATCATGGGTATATGGTTATGACATCGAAACCAAAGCCCAATCGTCCCAATGGAAGAGTCCAGGAGAGACCAAATTTCGATCAAATGTCAGGGTTTTGCTCACTGTTTGCATCAGGATAATGCACCTACTCACTGGTCCACCAACTTTGCGGTGTCGATATTGGGAAAATCTTATGTTTTTTTCTGGAAACAAATTATTTCGGTATGATAATCATTACCGTGGTGCTCTGCCCCTCTTTTCCTACACATTTGCTTGTTTATATTTTGTGGAAACAATTTTTCCACTTGAATAAATTGCTATTATTTCATGTCTTTTTTTCTCACTTTTGTTTATGTCCGTATTCACACTACACTTGATTGTATACAAAAATATCAATTCCAAAATTTTCTTTAGAGATATTTCACATTTTGATTGTTTGATACTGGTGTTGGAAGGGTGCAAAGTATCAATATCTTTGAATACCTATTTTGATATTAAGTGTGAGCCACCTGTAGATAATTGTGCTCATACATTTTTCTATTAATTAATAAACTGCACGATTCTTGACTTTTGGTGTTGATTTGTTTTTGCGTTTCAAATTTGTTTAGTGCGAAACAAAGTTTGGTAGATGAGGAGACAGCAATGTTGTGGATTAGTGGATTTGGAAAATATAGACAAACTTCTAATATAGAATGTGCCAATTTAATTTCTTTTATATAATTTCTTCCTGATTAGGAAAAGGAATTTCGATTTCTCTCATATCCCACCGATATAGGGATATGGAAAAAATTCCCACTCTCAGAAATGATAAAATTACTCTCGTAAAATTAAATAAAAGTTTTATTTAAAGTTGGGTACAAACTTAGTCAGTTCTAAGAACGTCTTATATATCATTTCTTTTGAAAGCAGTGGAAGTTCATTTAACAAAAACAAAAAAAAAAAAAAAAATAATTAAAAAAAATTGATGAGAAAGCCCGAAATATGTTTGAAAAAAATGCAGGGCAAAAGTTGTATTCATGTACTCGTTTGGCTGAGAATCACGAAGTACGAATATTCACCCTTAATTGAAATTAGCACCTAATAAGAGAGATAAAATAGCCTTCCATCACTTCCAAAATGCACGATGCATATTACATTTTGTATAGGTTTTGCCAACTACAGAGTGCCGCACCAATTGTTCTACAATAACAAATTCAAATAACTATTTTTGTTAATCAATTTATTTCATTGATTTATTTTTATTGTGTAGAAAATTCAATTTTATTTTATATAACCAATAGATTTTGAAGATGATAGATCATGAATAACCTCCATGTGCAAATTTCAATTTAAGTCAAAATATTTGATAATAATAATGTCGGATAATAAAAATGTCAGCGTGAATTTTTAAAAAATATCGATACGTTTTGCGTCGTTGAAGAGAAATAAATAATTACATCAGACGGAAACCCAGTTGAATTTGTGCAGGTGGCGCACCAATTGCGCCAATTATAACAATTCAAATAATTATTTTTAAATTAATGTATTTCATTTATTTTTATTATATTTTTTTTTTTTTATTTAATTTTTTTTTTTATAATTTTTTTTTAATTTTTTTGTGTAGAAAATTCAATTTTATTTTATATAACCAATAGGTTTTGAAGATGATGGACCGTAAATGAAATCCATGCTATGAATATGGACTCAGATAGATTTTAATCTACTGTTTCCGATTTAAAATATTTTCAGAAATTTTAGATAGCAAAAGTGTAGTCAAAAAGCAGTTTTCAATGAATTGAAAAATTACTAATTTTTTAAAATTGACGGTCAGTATTCTATAAATATGACGATAGTCTGCGAACTTTGAATGCGGCAAAGGACGTATATAATAAAGTCGTCTCACCATTCTCCTAATGATGATGCTTATCGCAATACCTAGCAACGGTTCCTTATAAATTGGATCTCAAATTTGGCCTAACTCTTTGCGGAGTACGCTAATATCGCAACCAAATTTTAAAGAATAAGTGAATTCGTCAAAATACAACTAAAGACATTTGGCTATTGAGCGAAAATAATCATAAACGAATTTTTGTTTTAACTAATAATTATGTCGATAATAGTTGTCCTATTAAGGAGTTGCTTCGTCGATATGCTGAATCGCAAACTTATAATAACAACAAATACAAAAAAAAAACGGAAATATATCCTCCAAAATTCGATTAAAGACATCTTTTGAGAATGAATGTATACTCAAAAAACCTATTGTAATATAATGCTTTATTAATAATGAGTTCAGCCTCCGGATTCATTTATCACACCAAAATTTGAACCAACGACTTCTCAAATACAATACTGGAATTTTAGTAGTTTGTCTTTGACAACCATAAACTCAATATGACAGATTACGCCACATGTTTAACACCAAGTTAAAGTACGGATAGCCTAAAAATGTTGCGAAAGCGAAGAAAATTGTTATGGAGAATTGTCGAATTACAATTAGAGAAGTTGCTTAAGATGTCGACATATCGGTTCGCTTATGCCATGCAATCTTTTCGGAAATTTTGGGCATGAAGCGTGTAGCAGCGAAGTTCGTTCCAAAATTGCTAAATTTTTACTAAAAACAACGTCGTATGAACAACGCTCGAGAATTGTTGAATGACATCAACGATGATCCAGATTTGCTTAAAAGGGTCATAACTAGTGACGAATCATGGATATATGGTTATGACATCGAAACCAAAACCCAATCGTCCCAATAGTAGAGCCCAGGAGAGCCAAGATAAAAAAAAACAGTTATGCGCCATTTGCGTGAAGCAATGCGAAAAAAAATGCCCGGAATTGTGGAAAAAAATTCACGGCTTTTGCGTCATGATAATGCACCACTCACTCATCTTTGCTTGTGAGAGATTATTTGGTCACAAATAATAATACTGTTATCATGCCTCAGCCATCGTATTCACCAGATTTAGCCCCCTGCGACTTTTTCTTGTTCCCAAGATTGAAGAAACCCATGAAAGGACGGCGTTTTGCGACGATTGAGGAGATAAAAACCGAATCGCTGAGAGAGCTCAAGGACGTACTAAAAAGTGCATATCAGGACTGCTTCGAGGATTAGAAAAAACGCTGGCACAAGTGTATTATATCTGAGGGGGGACTTCTTTGAAGGCAATAAAATAGAAATTGATGAATAAATAAATATTTTTTGAGAAAAAACGAAAATTCACCTTATTTTTTTAACACACTTCTGTAGGTATACTATAAATTAAATGTTTTTAGTTAAAAAAAAATGCAAAAGGAAACTATAAAAAAATGAAAAAATGCAAAAGCTTTTGCCCATTGAACATACCATTAGTAGGTAAAATCGAACATAGCAACCGATTTAATAGTTTACTTGCGAAACGGTGATCATCCAAACAAATCCGCCTGTTGGACAAAACTCTAATTCTGGTTTTTGTTTACTTTTCCTTTTCTCTTCTCATCAAATGATTGTCAAATTGTAATTTCTCACATTTTCTGAGACATTACAATATTGCCTATCAGAGTGTAAATCATACGAAATCATAAACATCTTTGCAAAACTCAATTCTTTGGTCTATTAACTCAGCTTACCAATCGAGGGCCATATTTTTATCTCTTATTCATTCCACTATCTACTCTCTTTAAATAAAAGTGTCCATTTTTTACAGTGGGTTTGGATTTGTTTTCATTCAAATCAGATGGCAGCTTTCAACTCAAATTGATGTAAACCATATTTAATTTTGGATGAAAGTTGTGGTTTCTGCATGCCAGGACGAACTATGATTTCGTCTTCATATCGTAAAAGAAAGTTTTGATTTGTTTCACTTTCTGAAATCTAAGTCCAAAATATGCAAAATCATTATTCTATTTCCAACAACCGAACCAAAACTGTATTGAATTTTATTTCTGTTTCATACACTCAAAACGAAATTTTAAGCATATCCTAATTTTATTCGTAACCATCGAAATGAAATTATAAACAATTTTGATTATAACTCAGTTTACGAAACGTTTTCTTTGTATTTTTTTTAAGTTTTCAATTCCGCAGAACAGGCTAAATACTCGTATTCTGCGAGCCTGGTATTGCCAACTCAGAAAATAAATTATTTGAAAAGTGTTTAAATTTCGTAGTTCGGCGCCAGGCGTTTTCCTTTGCCAAGAAACGAAATTACATTTCTTTTCAATTCTGCTTTAAATTAAGAAACGGAACTGCATATTTTTGTTTCAAGTTCTTTAATCAAAATATCTGTTTCATTATGATAGAGAAACATATTTCATGTAGGTTTCTTATTTCGTTTCTGATAAAAAACGAATAAAAGTGAGTTGTTGTTTCGAATAATAATCAGATATAAATTTCGGATGTACTTTGAATGAACCTGTAATGCCAAAACCGAAACGTTAAATTTAGTTAAATTTAGCGTATGTTAATTTGACCGAATTTCCGAAATGCAATCTTTTCTCTGTTGTTTCTAGCTTGTGAACAGCAGAGGTCTAGATTTAATTTAAAACAAAATCCAAAGAAATCCAAAAATTAAAAAAATCCAAGAATTTAAAATAATTTTCTTACAAAAGTTAGCTTTTTTCTGGATATTTTTAAGGCATTTCAGTATTCTGCAGCATGGCATTTATGCAGCATGCATTTGATGAGAGTATATTCAACTAATGATTTTGCGGCAGTGTTACATGTTTGCATCAACCCCCAAATTTTGCTAAATTCCAAGGATTTTGATTCATAGGTAAACGTTAAAAGATAAGAAACAGTTTTTGTACGACGAAAATATGATATTTACCGAAAATGTAGTCAGTTGTTGATTTATCAATCCTAAAACATTATAGCTTTAGTCCAATTATATTGGACTCATAGGTTTTAATCATTCACATCTCTCGTGAAATTTCGATACATTCAGTTGGGCCAGCTTTCACGAACGCAGCAAAATCTTGTTAAGGAGCTGATGCATTCGCATTCCTATATTTGAAGCCATCTAACATATTACTTTTATGCGCTGCTGTCTTTCAACCTTAAAAAAAAATGTTAGTCCAAAAGTCCTCAAGAAAAAACAGAACTCAAAGGAAGACATTGCTATAGAATTTGTTTAAAGCAACTTTAATGTGAACCTCTTCAAAATATAAAGGAGAAATGGTTATAAATTAGACAAATGTGTTATTAATTTGATATTCCAAAAGACTGCTGTTCCAGACCATTAAAAAGAATTCCATCAAACAGCTTGAATTCTCTCTGCTGTAGTCTTGCGCAACCCCCAATGGTGGAATAGATGAAATATATTTGCTGTCTTTAGAAACTACCACCAATGAGCTCAGTTTATTATCGCAAAATATTTTATGCCTATAAATACAGAGTTATCCATTTTTCGGTTCCAAGTAAAATCAATTAAAGCACACATACACATATGATTTCGATGAAACTTTTATTTCATTATAATGCCATTATGTACGAAATACAATTTCTTGGATGGGATCATTCTGAGGTAGTTTTCGAAATATACGACATTTCCAGACCATAATGCGCACTAAACAGTCATTTTTTTCCGGATGCAATGGATTTTTCACAATCACTGCTAGGTTTTTCCTGGCCCATATGCGACAATTTTTCTTGTGGACGTAACTACCGAGTGAAAAAGAGCTTAATCGTTGAAGAAAATTGTTTGTTCGATTGAAAGCCGTGACGTTTGAATCGTCAGTTTTGTAGTCCATATTCCATATCCGTAAATGTTAAATCTTTCACTAAATAAATAACACTTCAGATGTCAGGTATTTAACAGCTGACAGCATTGCCAGAGCGGCGTTTTTGAAACCACTAAATAGATAACCTAATTTGAAATGATAACAAATAGAAAAATTCCTGAGAAATTTCATGTTGCATTTTCAATTTCCATTCATTATAAACAAATTGAATAATATATTAGAAAATTTCACTTTCTTAGAACATTTCTACTTTCTGCTCTTTTACAAGTAAACAGAATGTCTAATACGCTTATAAGTCATATAGAAACGAAATTTCTGTTTTGTTTTTTTTTTCATTTTTTGTTCTTTTGCCAATAAAAACTTATTCTATTTTTAAATGTTTACTTGAAATCAACAACAACAATGGCAGTTAAGATGCCCAAAATGGATTGTCAATTAACAATTTGCAAACTAAAGTGGAAACAAGTCAATAACGATGCTAATAATAATGAATAATAACAAATGGTGAAAAGATGAAAAATTACAACAACAACAACAAATACAATAATACAATAATTTAAAAAAAAGTGCCAAGATTATGACGAATATTAATAACAAAACAATAAAAATATTTTTGTTTTCTGTTTTAAAATAGCGCTAAAACGTTAAGCGATTGCTAAAATTAAACATTGACCGCCGTTTGTGTTCGCATTTGCGCTCCCTTATTGTGTTAACGCCATTTGCGGTAAGAAGAGGGCACCCTCTCATCCCAGCTGTTAATCTGTCAGACGATCACTATCCACCTCCGCTAACACCGTTTAAACGCTGTCAAAATGCCGCCATCACTACCACAGCCGCCACTGCCACTGCCAGCGAAGCCACCACATTTTGGATTGATCGCATAACAGGCAAATAATTATTAATAATAAAGATTGATTACGCTCAAACACGCAAATATTATATTCGCTTCATCGTCGATGATGGCTGGCTATAAATAGCATCGGAATGTTTTGTTTATTTGAGTAGATTTCGAATCCAATAATTTTTGCCTCACTTCCATGGAAGTTATTTGTTTAATGATTTTGTTATTGTTGTGTGAATATGACACATTTGTGTAAGACTCGCAATTTGAAATGGGCATTTTATTGGTTTTAAATGTTGATTTCTTTGCATTAACTAATGCAGTTGAGCTGATTGTGGAAACCGTTATCGAAAACCGGCCATCCGGGATTCACATCAAATCGGAACTTTTGAAAATTACGCTTTTGGTGTGAGTTAATAATAGGTTTTTTTGTGAATTATTCGGTTGTTCTGTAGACATATTCAGTGCTATCTTGTAAACACAATATGAATTCAGAGTTTTTTTTTTTTTTTAATTTGACTTCATCGAGGAACGGATATGTCACAATTAGTGTTTAACAGATACCAGCTTCGTTTGTTAAATGGAAAAGTTTGATAAATTCAGTATGTTTGTGGAAAATAAAAAGAATAATTGTACTCGCATTGTTAAAAAAAAGTACCCCGAAATCAATACAAAATTATTATTCGAAATTATAAAAAATTGATCTGACGCAATGATATTTTCAATTAACAAATTTCTATTGGATTTGCAAGAGAGTAATTCCGTTTTTCCCCCTCAAAGTGCATTTCAAATTTTTTGTTCAAACAATTAGTTTTAACCCACACTGTTTTGTTCATATGATATTTTGCCATTGTTTGAAATTACAAAAAATTGATTTGTCGCTTAATGATGTAAAGATATTTTTAACTAACAATTTTCTATTGGATCGGCAGGAAAGCAATTTCGTTTTTTTTTTTCCTCAAAGTGCATTTCAAATTTTTTATTCAAAAAATTATTTTTAATCCTCAGTGTAAAAGGCCTTTTTGTTCATATGATCTTTTGCCATTGTTTGAAATTACAAAAAATGCATTTGTCGCGTAATGATGTAATGATATTTTCAACTAAGAAATTTCTATTGGATTTTTCCCCTTAAAGTACATTTAAAATTTTTTTGTTCAAATAATTAGTTTTAATCCACACTGTAAGAGGCCTTTTTGTTCATATGATTTTTGCCATTGTTTGAAATTACAAAAAATTGATTTGTCGCTTAATGATGTAAAGATATTTTCAACTTACAAATTTCTATTGGATTGGCAAGAAAGTAATTTGGTTTTTTTTCCTCAAAGTGCATTTCAAGTTTTTTATTCAAGTAATTAATTTTAACCCACACTGTAAGGGGCCTTTTTGTTTATATGATCTTTTGTCATTATTTAAAATTTCAAAAAAATTGATTTGTCGCGTAATGATGTAACGATATTTTCAATTAACAAATTTCTATTGGATTAGCGAGATATTTCGATTTATTTTTCCCTCAAAATATATTTCAAATTTTTTATTGGAATAATTAATTTTAACCCACAGTGTAGGAGGCATTTTGTTCAGATGATCTTTTGCCATTGTTCGAAATTTAAAAAAAAAAAAATTGATCTGATGACATTTTCAATTAACAAATTTCTATTGAATTAGCGAGACATTTTGGTTTTTTTCCTCAAAATACATTTAAAATTTGTTATAAAAACAAATAATTTTAATCCACAGTGTAAGAGGCATTTTCTTCATATGACTCCAAGTTGTAAGAATGATTGATCATTCAAAAATTTTTACGCACTCTGGAATAAATGAAATTTCAGATCAGCTCCATTTTCATCAAATTTCGTGCCTGCAAAGATGTATGAGTCATAGTTGGAAGACGATTGGGCTCAGTCGATCAGCGCGCTGCTGCCGTCTATATTTCGATGAGTCGGAGCAGCCTCCAATTCAACCGGCTTGAATCGACTTTAATAAGCCGTCGAAGATTTCGGCTTGGAATTGAGTTTTTGTCTAAACCATTTTAAAATTTGCAATACATATTGCTGCACTTTACTTTATTTTACTTTAAAAGTGGACAAATATATAAGTAGGCCTATCTGAATAGACCTCGAAAGAGTATTTAATTACGAAATCTAGGGTGAATTTCCGTTTTTCATGGTCTTGGACACTTAAAAATATGCAACTACACCAATTTTTACACGATCTAAGTACTAAAAACGGGGTCAGAAAAGGAACGAATAGTCTTCTAAATATGTAAACATTTTTAAAAGCGTAACAATTATTTATGAAGATTGTTGTTTATATAGGGTTATCGATTTAGAGGTTTCAAAACCGTCGATGCCAAACGATCCATATTTCTAAATAGCAAACCTTTCACTAAATAAATATCACTTCAGATAGCAGGTATTTAACTGCTGACAGCCTTGCCAGACCGGTGGGCTTTGAAACCACTGAATGGATAATAATATTTCAAAAAATAGCAAAAGCACCATCTGTGTAAAAAAAAGCGAAAATACTGTCTGTCCAAAAGTTATTTTGTCCTCCGAAAATTTGATTTAAAACATTCTATTCTCTACATTTCATATTTGATCGAATATTTCTATATCTCCCTAGCCATTGCAAAAGACCGACAATTACTTGCAGTGTAAAAAAATCATTAAGGATAGTGGGTAGAGAAAATTAAAAAAAAAAAAATCAATTTTTTTTTATTGTCCCAAAAAACTCTTTAGGATGTCCTGAATGTAATGATATCTCCATAATTCAAATTCAACCACTATAAGTGCCCCAAACAAATTTTTGAAGTTAATTCGTCATGACCTGTGATCTCGCTGATATGAAATTTGTCAAACTAACATAATTTTACATACCTAAACATCTTCTACGATATTTGTACCTAATACATAGATACACAGGTACAGGGATAGATGAGAGACAAGCTATCGAGTTTAGCCCCGAAAATCGTAAGAAAATGTCATTTCAACCGGGAAATTTGAATCGCCGCGTTTTTTGCCTCTCCTGAAAAATCACGTTTTTTTCACATAAAAGACCCATTTTCTCGGGATCGGATGAACCAAACGACTCAGAAATTTGAAGACTTATGGAATATTATTACTTATATAAATGGTATAGAACGATTTTTAATATATTACATGCTTAGCGAGAAAAAATTATAAACTGAACAGTTTTTTTTCCAGTTTTTTTCCCATATTTTAAGAAACTGCCAAATAAAAACGACTTGATTTAGAGAGATTCATTCTATCTTAAATAAAGAGTATAGATACCGAAACATACTCTCAAAATTTCAATAAAATTCGCTCAGTACTTTTTGAGATACAGGGACAAATGGATCAGTGGTTTTCCCATAAGGATAAACTCGCTACGCATTTGACAGTGTTTGGATTCCAGGAATAATATGCAAACTAATAAATTATAATTTCCCCAACCACTTAATAATATTAATACATAACATGATCAATTAGAAATCCTTCATAATTTGTAAAAACGGTGCCAAGAGTAAAGAATACAAACTGTGTAACGGCCTCCAACAGGGCACAGTGATGGCTCCAACACTCTTTAACATATATTTATTAGACCTGCTCAATATGATGGAAAATATAATATCTTTTGCTGATGATATAATATTATGTAGCCCAAGTGACAAGGTTGCGAAAATCATTGATTCCCTACAGTTATCATTCGATACCGTGGAGAAGTATGCGAAAGACTGGCACATGAAAATTAACACTAAGAAAAGTGAGTCCATTTTATTTCGTCCACCTGTAAATATGTAAATGCAACAGCAATGTCAGAAAAGAATGGAAATCTTTTATGATAAAATCTAAGACAACGAATGAATTAATTAAGGTAGTAGACACCGTCAAGTATCTCGGAATTTATTTAGATAAATTTCTGTATTTCAATGATCATATTAATCGTACTTTAGAAAAAACCAAAAGGACATTTTTGGCAAATAAATCCTTATTTTATTCAAGACACTTGAAACCGCGAACCAAAACCATCTTGTATCAATCTCTAATTAGACCCATAATAACTTATGGGTGGCCCGTATGGTTCAACATTTCCCCAGCATACATGGAAAAAATACGTAAATTAGAAAGGAAAATTCTTAGAGTGTGTACATCGACACATAGATCTCCGCAAAGCGATTATTTAAAACATATATCAAATGTAATATTGTATAATAATGGCGATATAAGCAGAATAGATAATATATATATAAAAATGAATCGTGGTTTGTTCCGATGCTTAAAACTCCAGAACGGCTGGACCGCTTTGCATAAATTTTTGTATATGCGTCTGGGTGGTGCGCGGGATGGTTTAGATTTACAATTCGGTCCAATTGGACAAAGGGGCGTGGTACCTCCCATACAAGCAAAAAATTAAAAATCAATTGCATATTTCTGCTCCTGATTACGGTATTTGAACAAAATTTGGTGCGTAGGTTTGGTGTACATATCTTAAGTGCTACTGCAAATATGGGCGGGATTGGACAATGGGGCGTGGTACCTCCCATACAAACCATAAATTAAAAAGCAATTATTTCTGCTCCTGCTAATGAAACATTTCCAATAAAAATAAAATTTTAAGGCAAAGCAACGTTTGCCGGGTCGGCTAGTTTTATTATAAAACTCATTCGAAACCATATTGTGCGATGTACTCGATATAAGGAAAATAATCTAATTAGTGCGCCCCACAGTGAGATTCTAAGTGCAAAAAGTCTATTTTTCGATTGTAAAATATTAAAAATGTAATGATGCAATTTTGTACGGAATTGTTTAGTTAAGAGAAATTCATCATTGCTTTTTTGAAAAAAATAATTTTGTATCGCAAAATAATTACTTAAAAATGTTTGGGAGAAATAAAGCGCAAAACGACTAAGATTTTAATGCAACTTGAGGGCCTGTATATGCATATTTTTTGTTCGTTTAACTATTTTATGTCATGATGTTCTAAAAATATGGTATTTTGTGATTCTTTAAGAAAAAAAGACAACTGGGTAGCATAAATAGTTTCGAAACTATTTAAATTTAAAAAGAAAACCCTAGAAATTTCAGTGTTCTAAGTTTTCCTTGGATGAAAAAAAGGTTAGCTCCGGCAACCTCCATGCTCTGACTGCAATAAAATGAAGGAAGGGAGTATATTATTGCGATTTATAGAAAAAAATCCGTATAATATTTTATACTGCTGAACAAAGTTATAAATTTTATGAAAAAAGTCACAAGAAATTACGCTACAAATTAAGCAAAGAAATAAAGACAAAACACGTATATGGTGCATATGGTCGGCGCTCGAAGACGAACATAAGGCTATGAAACAAGAAAACAGGTTCAGCAAGGCACTGGGACCCCCAACGACGGCAACACCTCAAGACGTTTTTTTTCCAATCCGTTACTTGTAGCTGACATAACTGAAGTTGAAGAGGAATTAATTGATAGGTTTCGCATAATATTACAAATAATCACATGTGGCCGAAATATTAATTCTTTGAAGTTTAAAAATTACACGCGGGATACGGCGAAACTTTATGTCGAAAGATACAGCTGCATGGAAAGAAAGAAATTATCGATGCAGCTACTCTTCCTATTGGTATGCTATTCGAAAAAGCAGAAGAAGCGCGCAACAAGGATTATAGAAAATATAGACTGATGTTTTGAAGAAAATGCAATAGAATGGCAACTAACTCTGATGTTTTCAACCGTCTCTTGGTGTCATCAGATCCTTTTCTTAGTAAAATAAGGCGTCAACCTCGTAAACAACATTTGGAATTAGATGATATTGTAAAAGAAATGATAGATGAATATGTAAATAAGTTTCCTTACACATGTAACTAATTATTTTATTTTAGGCAATCCTACTAAATATTTTTACAGAAAATAAGTCAGGCGGGTAGTGGGTGAAATGGTTATTTTTTCTGAGTAATATAGGCGATGGGCGTGGACGATTTGGATGAAACTTTCCAAAATTTTTGTTTCCGTAGTACAGATGATCCATGCCAAGTTACAAAAATTTCTACCTAACAGAAAAAAATGTATACGAAAATTTCATTTTGAGTTGTATGGGCGGTGGCCGATGGGCGAGGTCGATTTGGATGAAACTTTATATTTTTGCTACTCTACGTCATAAAACGCTCTATGCCGAATTTCAAGACTCTACAACAACTCCTTATATTTATTGCCCAAAAATGTATGAAGCAATCCCACTGTGTGCCCTATTATACCAATACGGCCTATATAGAGAACACAATTCAAAAAGGATTTGTACCACCAGAAACTTTCATATATCAAAATAGTCGAAAGGCTATACAAAACGATGATGGTGTTCCAATTTTCTACCATCATTATCGGAGGGCTACAACAAAGGCAATAAATATCAAAGCAGTTAGTGAAACAGGCATACGATTTAACACTTGCATACCTAACAAAGATATTGACATTATCTCCGGATTAGACACCAATAAATACTGGTGGATCACTTAATATAAATACGTATTTTTCATGAATTTTCCCTTTTACAACTTGACTCTCTTTTACCTTCACTCAGATATAAACGTAATGTTTTTTTCTCCTCTTTAATTTTTCATTACATTACATTTATCATAATTCCTCGCATAGACTACTAATTCTATTAAAAAAAAAAAAAAAATTAATACTTAAGTATAATAAAATAAGATTGTACTAGAGTCCCCAATAGGGGGCGTTGTATAAGTTAAATAACATAAGAATTGTTGTTTATTTTAGTATGTATAAAATCTGTGGTCACAACCCGTAACAGCCTAACTCGAGTTAGGACACAATTGAGTTATTAGCACCTTCGTATTCAGCGTATCTAAACTTATTTGCTCTAAATTTTTCATGTTTGTCTCTCTTCTAGGAAGGCAATTAATCCTAAAAAACCTAATAGCTTGAGTTATTTTTCTAAATGACTGTTTTGGCATAACTGCCTAAGTCAATTTAGGATTACAACAAATATAAACATTATTTTTTCATCATTGCCTAAATCAACTTAAGTCGTTAACCCAAAAAAATACAGAAACAATTTTATTTTCCTAACTTGAGTTAAGCTCTTATTCCGAATTACAATTTCGTTTTTTGATAAACATAAATTGAGTTAAGGTCTTTCTCCAAACTTAAAGGTTTTTATTTAATCTGGAATAACAGCCTAAATCAACTTGAACTTTTTGACTTTCTTTCGTTCAACAATTCATAAGAGCCTAAGTGTCTTTTTCGATAATAAATATAAACAACTATTTTTTGTTAACAACTAAGTAAAGAAATTCGTTTCGTTAGAATCTGTAGCAAAGTTTTCCAAAAAACACCTTCTCCTGATTTTCAGTGAAGATTCAAAACTTTAAACTCCTGTACTGAAAATATTGAAAAACAGACTTAGGCTGTTATGGGTTGTGACCACAGAAATATGATGAACATAAATAGATATAAAAAAAAAAGAAACGCATCCATTGGAAAATGTATACTTATTGACAGTTTAAACCTCCAAATTAATTGGTGAAAATACAAACATGCGCAAAAAATTTCTTCACTTAGTGCCGCCAACTGAGCACCTCTGCAACTTTGCGTGTCTGTCCATTTTCGATTTGAAAATTTTCCATAAAATCTCAACATGTGTTTGCATTTCAAATAAGAGAAGAAACTAAAATCTAGTTTCAACAACTCGTAGGCAGTTGCAGTCGTCGCATTGTAATGTCAACTAGACAACAATAATTTTACATTCTTTTGATATATTAGTAATTTATTTATAACATACGGCAAAGGCCATGAGGTAAATTGGAGTAAAGTAAATGCAAAAATAAATGTAAAATGTAATTAATGCACAGCGATATAACGTTTCAAGGAAGGTATAAAAATAAATATTTTGTAGTGTGACAAATGATAACGAGAGGTGTAGCAAACCATTGCAAACTACGATATAAAAATTGCAAAAAAAAAAAATTATTGTAAATTTAGATAATAAAAGGTAAAACAGTCAATAGCTGGACCATTATATAATAAATCGGGGAAAATGAAATGAAAACCAAGTCAGGATACTGGTACCTCAGTAAACAATAGAGTTGATAATATACATTTTTATAAATTTACTAGCCGACCCGGCAAACGTTGCTTTGCCTTCAAATTTTATTTTTATTGGAAATGTTTCATGCCAATCGGTCTATTATAATAACAAACGCCTATATTTGCAGAAGAACTTAAAATATGTTCACTCAACCGAAATACAAAATTCTGTTTAAATACCGTTAGCAGGAGCAGAAATAATTGCTTTTTAATTTGTGGTTTGTATAGGAGGTACCACTCCCCATTGTCCAATCCCGCCCATATTTGCAGCAGCACTTAAGATATGTACACCAAACCTAAAATAATAATAAATAATTGATTTTTAATTTTTTGTTTGTATGGGAGGTACCACGCCCCTTTGTCCAATTGGACCGAATTGTAAATCTAAACCATCCCGGGCACCACCCAGACGCATATACAAAAAAAATTTATGCAAAGCGGTCCGGCCGTTTAGGAGGAGTTCACTGACAACGTCCGTACAGTAGAATTATATATATATAAAGAAGACACGAAACATCATTCAATGATTGTGCAAAAATTTATCATCAGAAATAAATCAGAATAATGAACGATAAATTAGGGAAATTGAGTTTTAGTGAGAGTGTTTTAGTGTTCCAACATAAACGCAAGATTGAATTATTTCTCTGGCTGTATGACATGTGGCGCCGTTTTGTTGAAACCACATGCCCTCCACATTCATTTCTTTAATTCTAGGCACGAAAAAACTCATTATCATTTCACGATATTTCATTTTCATAAAAAAATCCACACCACACAGTGACACGTTGAGGATGCATTTGCTACTCGTGAATCACTCGAGGATTTTCCTCACCCCAAACGCAACAATTCTGCCTATTGATGAAGCCATCAAGATGGAAATGGGCCTCGTCACTGAATATGATTTTATAGGCAAAATCAGCATTTTCATGTTGTCTTTCCAATACATAATTAATGAACTGCCTTCGCTATCCATGGTCAGCTGGCTTGTGTTCCTGAGTCAGTTGAACTTTGTATTCATGAAGATGCAAACCTTTCGTCAAAATTCGCTGCATAGTGGATTTGGAGACACCAATTTGCTGAGCTCGATGTCGAATTGAGGTGGATGGAGTTTGAGCGACATCATCACGTACAGCTGCGAAGTTTTCGGTCGATCGACCTAGTCGAAGGCCCATTGTTGTCTTTACATCACTAACAAACCCAGTTTTGGCAAATTTATCCATTAATCTCTTTACAGTTGACTCTTTTGGAGCATTATTGTGACCCCAAATTGATCGCAATTTGCGAACTGTAGCCGCAAAACTTTCACCATTTTGGTAAAACAATTTCACAATGAGAATGCATTGTTCATTCGTGTAGCGCTCCATTTTTACTAACCTCGTACCTTCTACTAGCACACAATAACAATTGTTCAAATATCAAACAATGACACTTCGAATGGCGCCAAATTTAAATCTTGCGTTCTTGTTGGGACACCCTTTATTGATTGAACTTTTGTTTCTTCTTAGAAACCGTTTTCTTCTTACCTTAATTAAAACGAAACTTCGTCCATTTTAAAAAGAAAAACTCTTTCAATTGGAAACTTCTCTCAATTAGCATCATCTAAAATGTAATTTTTGCAATTAATGCACTTCCGATATGAAATGCCATACAATACTAAATATGAACGTCAAACAGTAGTTATTAATTTTGATTTACATATCATAATTATAGTTATTATAGCTCATAAGTTGAGCGTTTTGCTATTCAGAAGCAAACCCACACAGTGCAGTGTCATTATCCTTCAGAGCGGTCACTTTCACCACGACAATGTTTATATATTATATAAAATTGATTAGTAATACTACAAGTTCATATATGTTGGAACACTCATACAATTTTTGTTTTTGTTTCTTTTTTTTTTTTTTGTTTTCTTTTTTGCCATTGTTGTAATTTTTTCTACCGCATTAAATAGAGCAGATTAAAGCTGCTCTGACTAAGTGATGTAAAAATATAGGAATGAAATAAAATAGAACGAATTGTTTTTCAAATTTGACGAAGAGAGGTTGAAAATTCTACATACTTTTGGAATACTTTGGAAAACCTTTCATGCGGTTGCGCTCAATTCAGGTAAAATTTAAAGACACCGAAAATAGACTGAACTGACATGGCCATACGAGTACTTCCCATATAAATTGACCGATTTTGTCGAATTTTAACATTACGTCTATGAACTCTACTTCGTTGACAACAACAACTTAATTTTTGTTTTCCGATGCATCGTATTATAATGCCCAGCCATTCACTGCCACGCCCATTCGGGTGCTTCCTATGCAAAGTGATGGGTTTATTGAAATTTAATTTTGCCTCTGTTAACCCTAATTAGTTATAAGTAGGCTGCCATAAATTAAAACTTTGTTAAAACACTGTTAATTTTATTATATTGTAATGCTTGATAAAATGTAAAAAAATCCACACGATGGCCACGCCCCATTTGGTACCTCCCATAGAAATTACTTAATTCATTCCTAGATTTATATTTCGCATTAAATTGTATTAAATTCATTAAGACTTCATTAAGCTTCAGGTTTCAATTAAATTTAGTTCTACCAATACAAATGTTCCGCATTGCCGCCCCCTTAGCGAATTTCATAATCAAATGAGCAAGAGATAAAAAGGCAACGGTTAACTTCCATTATTTAGGGTTTATTCGTATGTTGAGAGGGGCTGGCGAAGCGGTCCGGTTGGCGGCTGGCATAAAAAGAGAGCAAATTTCATAATCAAATTAGCCAGTTTAGCAAATGGTTTCAATGGCTTCCTTATAATTGCTATGACTAACTGTATTGTAAGTCATATTAATTAACTTCAGTAAATTATAAAAGCTGCAGTAAAAAGAAATCCATTATATTTGCATGACATTAGGGGCTTTAAGTATCGTAATTAAGATGATCCGATTTAATTTAATTTATTTATATAATTTAATTTTAATTATATATTTATATAAAGCCTTCCGGCCAATTATAAGTAAATTACAATATGCAACAATTTATCTATTAGATTTAACCTGCTCAATAATATAAATTTAAAAAAAAAATACCTAATAAAAATTAAATATAAAATTTATAAAAATATAATATTACTTTAAAGAAGGTATGATATTGTAGCGATGCAAATGGTGTCCCAACAAGAACGCAAGATTTAAGTGATTGATGCAGCAATTGAGTTGTTTCTCTGCCTGCATGACATGTGGCGCCGTCTTATTGAAACCACATGCCCTCCACATTCATTTTTTCAATTCTAGGCACGACAAAACTGGTTATCATTTCACGATACCGAACACCATTAACTGTTTGCGCTTGACATGCCTCATTTTCATAAAAAAAGGTCCAATGATTCCTCCAGCCCAAAATCCATACCACACAGTGACACGTTGAGGATGAATTTGCTTCTCGTGAATCACTCGAGGATATTCCTCACCCCAAATGCCGCAATTCTGCCTATTGACGAAGCCATCAAGATGAAAATGGACCTCGTCACTGAAGATGATTTTATCGGCAAAATCAGCATTTTCATGTTGTCTCTGCAATACCCAATTAACGAACTCCCTTCGCTGACCATGGTCAGCTGGCTCTTCCATTCAAATTTACAAACTGAAATCCGTTATACAAATAAGACAAAATGAGCTTGCAAGCCGATAGAGAAAAGTTGAACTTATATATAAGTTTCTCTATTATCCTTCTGTGACATAAGGAGTTGAAAACCTTAGACAAATCCAAAGAAACCAGAACACTATACATGTTACGATTCGTGTTCTTCCTGATGGTATCGATTAAGAATAAGAAGCTGCTTATTACGAGTGGAATGCAAAAATTTTAACGAATTAGAAAGAAATTGAAGGATATATAGTCGAACCACTTTATAAAATAACAACAAAGGCCTTAAATCGATATAGTTTTTAAGATTAGAGCCCAAGAAACGCTTAACATACGGTGTTATATGAACACGATGCCTCAGTGAATATAAATATCACATAACTCCATCTGATGTCATCTGAATTTTTCTCATATTTTTGTTTTTTTATCAGTCCAACATATACAGGGTGTCTGTCGGGAAAGTATGCTACTTTGTTTATTTGGATCTTTTATTGATATATGCTTTATTTTGTGTCGGCAATTATGAATGCAACACAATATCAGATAAATGTCCGCCTCTGTTAGCCTCACAAATGCGAGCGCTTTTTAGCACATTTTTCATTACATTCTGACACATTTTACGCGGTATTTCATTAATTTCGTCACGAATATTTATTTATGATTTAAAAAGTTTTCAATCATACAACGATATCGCTGCCCGTTGAGAGTTACCGTTACGCCGTTTTCATTTTCAAAGAAGTATGGCCCAATCAGTCCTCTTGACCAAAGTGTACACCAGATAATGGTGACTGATGAATAATTTGAGTGTTTTCCATTGGCCAGAACCGACTATTCTGTTTATTCACATATCCATTCAAATGAAAATCTGCCTCGCCACTCATTATGATTTTCTCATAAAAATCGGGGTTGTCATGGGCGAGCTGTAACATCCTATTGATATATGTACGGCGGCGTAAATGGTCTTGTGGAAGAAGCTCTTGTGTCAACTGAATCTTAAATGGAAACAAATGCAAATCCTTGTCCGAAATTGTGGCCAAAGTTGTTCTTTGAAGACCAAACTCCTGAGCACGACGTCGAATTGAGGTTAATGGATTGTTTTCAACACTTTCTTGAGCAGCCGATCTTGCAGTACGTTGTGGTCCACGCTTGGCCCTATCAGCTACAGACCCTCTTTCTTCGAAATCATTCACTACACGATAAATAGTGCATTTTGTTGGCACGTTGTTTCTCTCAAAAATTTCACGTAACTTTCTTATCGTCATAGTAATCGATGATTGATTTTGATAAAATGTTTTAACGATTAAAACACGTTGGTTTATCGAATATTTTTCCATAATGAATTTGGCACGTATCTACTTCACGACTGCCAAATATGAACTATCAAGACTAATGTTTACCAAGACAAAGTAGTAGACCTTCCCGGCAGGCATCCTGTACTTTAAAAAATGGAAAATTTAAACTAACGTTCACAAAATTTAAAGCATAATTTTTCCTTTCAATAAATCTCCGAAAAGAGTCCCGGCGAGACCAATATACTTTGAAGGCAACACCATAGAAACTCAAAATGATGTCAAATATCTTGGAGTGATTACACATAAAAAAAAACCTACTTCTCGAAACATAATCAATTATCTTGCGAGAAGGCACTGCGTTAGGACATCATGGCCATTTTTAAACAGACGGTCGCGTCTAAGCCTTAAAAAATAAGAGTCTTATTTACAAGTGTGTTTTAAGGTCTATAATGCCGTTCGCTTCACCTACATGGCACAAAGCGCCAAAAAACCATTTCCAAAAAATGCAAATTCTTCAGAACGAATGCTTAAAAATGATTTTCAACAAATTATTGGAGGTACCGCACTTCAGTGCTACATGAGGAAACAAGATGCGAAACTTTTAACGATTATTTTGAGCGATTAAATGACAACTAATTTAATAAAATTCTCTATCATCCTTTTCCCGTAATAAGAGAATGTCACGATGTGTAAATAACTTAATAAGGGGAGATTATCAAAGTGAAAATTTGCCGATAATCACTCTATGTGTTTACGCCCGACCTCAACTAATAATTACAAACTATACTGTAAATGAACTATTTCTAATAAGAAAGCTCTCATTTCTTGTTTCTGCTGTGTAACATCTTTCGAAGATACACCATGCATGCTTGCGACATTTGCGCCCCGAAAGTAGTAGTTAATTTGCTCCTGAGAAATAAAGTTGGATTCTCTCCGTGAACTACTGTAACAACGATATTTGCCTGTAACAACCTCAGCACGCATTTATATTTTTGGTCCTTCGAGCTGGATACTATTGACTTTTGGCTACAACATGGCTGCTGATGGTGCAAATTGGGCGAAAGCCTTGTGCTCGACGACAGAGGCGAAGGTACTGCACTGGCAGAGGATGAACTGGACACACTACTCATCCCACTGACACAACTCAGATCACTAAATCTACTATCCATGCCGGAGGAGTTAAGGCTGTGCGTTTGCGCACGCCGCGCACTGAAAACCGACGACGACAGCGCTGCGTCATTGGTTCGACTACAGCGATGCTGTAAATGATCGGGCTCATCGTACGACGACGACGATGTTGCATTGTTCTGAGATTGTACACAATCTTTGGTAGCATTCAACTCACTACTGTGTGCCGAGGTAGCCACTATGTACAATAATTTTCTCTTAATGCTTAGCTTTACCATTTATTTTTGTTTTGCAAATGCGAGTTTTAAACATTTTTACCTTTCAAATCGATTGTAACTTCATTCAATTAATTCACTTCTATAGGTATATAAGAATAACATTTAGCTGTTGCAATATCTCGGAATAAGAACTCAAAAACTGTATATAGTTATCTATTTTTGTTTTTAATTCATTAGTGAATTAACAAATAATTAAAAAAAAATATTTATGCTGACATCAGTCCAACTTACGGTTCAGCATTACTTCAATTCTCAAGATTAAACTGCTTTGTTTTGATTGTTATTTCCAAAATCATGTTTCTCTAATTTATACATTTATTTCTTATATTTCTAAGCTAATTCTATTCATAATTATTTGTGAATTTTGAAACCCCAATAAAGATTCACAATTGATGATGGGCCACAATTAATAAATGGTTATTCTGCTTCCACTTGTGGTGGGAATCTGAGCTCGCCTAACAATCTGTTGACCACTTTTTTTAAACCGTCATCTCCAACACGAACACGAAGCAACAACAGAAAATGTTTAGCTATTTCAAAAATGCAAACGAGTTTGAACCAAAAGTCGTTTTCATCTTACAGCTACAGCCTAAGATGTACAACAGCCATACATTACTACGTATGGAAATACTTGTGCGCTGGCTGGCACCACGCTCTGAACAGGTATCTGAATATTCACCGACATTAGTATATTCTTCTTCTATACCAAAGATACACAAATGTACGTGAGGAAGGCCTAACAGACAAAAAAAAAAAAAACATTTCGTAGATATATGCTTATATCTACATTTGATCGAACAGATGCGATAACAAGATGCGCAATAATTTGCAGATGCGTTTTAGCTACCGGTCATTAGCAAAACCACCACAATAGTCCCTCATCCCAAAGCAACAACCGACTGAATATCAACGGCCATATAGTTAAATCTGAACGCAGCCAAAACCAGTGGAAAGGCGAGTAGCAATCTTAAACAGGCATTTTCGAATATGTCTACACGTATATTAGATTGCAGAGATTTGCTTAGGGATTTATAGCAGATGCTAATTCAGTAGAGTCATGGGAAAGAGAGAGACAAAGAGAGGGAAGTGGCTATTAAATACATGCTGCTTGTTTGCACAGTGATTTGCATGTGTATTATTTGAAGAGTACGGATACAAGAAGTGCTTTAATTAGCGACACTTTCGATTTTCTCTAGATGGATGATAAATCACCGCTAAGTCTCGAGTGCAATAAAATTTCCAGCAGACAAACTTACCAAAAGTATGGAGTAGTTATAATTGCAATTTTGTTCCATTTTCTTTTATTGTATGGCATGAGATGAACGATCTTTTTTAACAAAAAAAAAAAAATCTTTTTAAAAAATTTAAAAAAAAAAAAATCCGAATCTTATTCATTTTTTTTTTTTTTTTTTTTTGCTTTCGCTTGAGAAAAATGTTAGTTTTCAGAAAACAAAATCTTCTCTCCGTATGATTTCTTCTGTAGAAAAAATCTAGTGATGGTACTTAATGTATTATATGTATGTATATAAGTGTAATTTCTCTAAGTGTATATTCTATAAAGATCGTTAAGACCACTCCCAGAATATTCATCTATCAAGTATGTAATGTCCTTCCCTCCTGTTATTTAAATAAGAACATTCTAGGAGTCAGTTTATGTTAAGCAATACTTTTCTATAAATATGTTAGTCTTTATCGCACCCATTATAAAAATACACATATGGTCAAAACAATAAATACACCCTATATTTTTTTAAAGGCTCGTAGACGAAAATTTAATTAAATTAAAAGAAAAAACAAATATTAATTTCTTTTGTTATAACATTAGAAATAGACTAAATACTAAAACAGTAACAGGAAACAAAAACTAAATTCAGTATTTTTCAAAAAGTAAGACATTAATCAAAAAACATCGAACAAAATAATGAGTACGTTTGGTTAAAATAAGCAAAAAAGTAAAAAAATCAAGTTTTTTCCCCTAAATTGGATGAGTTTCGTTAAAAACCGGCATATCCACCTTTATTTTCAATTAGTTTGTTCTCTTTTTGGCATGCTGGCAATAAGCTTCCTGCAGGTTTCTACTGGTATTTCATACCAAGTTTTTTGAACAAAATTCCAGAACTGATCCTTATTTTTAAAAACCTCAATTTCAATTCTTCGTTTTAACTCTCCGCAAAGATTTTCGATTCGATTTAAGTCCGGAGATTAACTTGGCCAGTCAAGAAGGGCAACATTACTATCTTGGAATCAATCCTCTACCAACTTAGAAGTACGCTTCAGATCGTTATTCTGCTGGAGTGTCCATCTAAGAGGCATACTTTCTACAGCATAGTTCAACATCGTATTTTCCAAGATATCTTTGTAGTGGAATCTGGTTATAGTGTCGGTAATTCTATGTTTAGGACCGACACCATACCACGAGAAACAACCCCAGACCATAATATTCCCGCCCCCGCGCTCGACCGTCTTCTTTGTAAAGCGAACACGAAATTCCTTACCCTTACAGCGCCGAACATTCCGGGCACAGTCGTTTCCAAATACATTAATTTTTGTTTCATCGCTCCATAAAATGTTTCGCCATTTTTTTCACCGTCTCCTCCGGACCAATTGGAATGACTCTTTGCAAACGTCAATATAGCCTTTAAATTTTTTTGTCTAAGCAAAGGAACTCTTCCGGCTATCCGTCATGGTAAATGTGCTTCTAGTCTACGACGAACCATTCGCGATGAAATTACATTTTCAATTTCTGCTGAAATCTCCCTTAAAGACACAAACAGGTCCTTCTTTGCAAGTGTTACAATACGGATATCTGTTACTCTTGAAGTTTTTTTTTTTTTTTTTGGGTCTTCCGCGAGTTTTGACGGGCTTTTTAGACTTTAAGGCATTTTGTAATGGCGACCGATTCACAGTTTTTGCTACAGAACTAAGACCACTTTCTCTTAGTCTTGAAACAATTTTTCTTTCCTCCGGAGAACAATGACTTTTCGACCCATGGTTGATTTTTTTAATATATATTTTGTCATGAAAAAAGATGAACAACTGTAAAATAACTAGTCTTTCCAAAATAACTAGTCTACAGCAGACTGCGAAAATACTGAAGAATTGAGCACTGTATTTATTATTTTGACCAAGTACTGAAATCACACCTGAACAAAACTAAACTCACAATGAAAACAACGGAGAAGCCCCAGTTTTGTTTTTTACATTTAAAGACATTACCATATTAAAGTTGTTAAAATAAAAAACAATTGCCTTATTTACTTTCCGTTAAAGTATCTAAAATTAAACATAAAACAAAAGTAAGCAGCTGTACTTATTTTTTCGGCCATATATGTATGTGTTCTCTCAAATCTTTTAGCATTTTCTATAATAAATAATATTTATGGTAAAATAGAGCGACTATGTGTTTTTGGATGGATTGATAAAGTTGAAGTTAAAGTGGAAATACGTTCCACAATTCTAAATTAATGTAATAAGAAATAACTAAATACCTGTTTTTACTTAAAAAAAAATACAAATATTTCAAGATATCAAGATTTATCTCACTACTTAGCCCGTAGGCATCAGTTACAAAAAATAAAATAATTTTTTCTTTAAATTTAAATTTATTACGTTTGATACTTATATAAGATATAGTAAAAAGAAGTTCATTATTTTTCCAAAAGATGGAAATCTGTACATTGCTTTGTATGGAGTTGTGCTAGATGGCGCTAGAGAGGTATGAGGTATTCGTAAGCAAAAGAGTGTTCACACTATTTTGTGGTTTTTTGACTTAGTATTGTTTGAGCTCACATCAAAGATGGATACTACCAAAGATATAATGAGTCATATTTTTCAGTTTCCCTTCCATAAAGGAGAAAACGCAAGCCAATCGAATTTCCGTCTACAAATCATTACTACAAAATCGATCCATTTCTGAAACGCTATAATGCGTAGCAGGCAATGAAAAGTGGGTCACTTATGAGAACATTAAACTAAAATGATAGTGGCTAATTACGCTAAGGATTCAGATTGACGGTCAGAAAGATTTTGCTAGGGGTTTGGAGGGAATCATCTATTGGCTAGTTCGGAAAGTCCATTCTTTCGGTTAATTCGTCACTTTCCATGACGTAGGGTTCCTTCAAACGCAATTATAACTTCCTTTCATCCTTTCTCTAAGCTGTTTACTGCTGTTTGCTTGTGTTCTCGTTCTGGTCGTGAGCGGTTATAGCGTTAAAAAAAGTTTTAAAAAGTTGAAAAAATGAGCGAACAACAGCAATTTAGGCATATTATGCTGTATTATTTCCAAAAAGGAAAAACGGCTGCTGAAGCCAGCCGAAAAATAAATTCTGTTTATGAAGAAAATGGACCAAATGAAACAACTTGCCAAAAATGGTTTAACAGACTTTCTACGGCGACTTCTCCGTAACGGACGCTGCCAGATCAGGACGACCAAAAGAAATTTTTTCCAAGGAGATGAGAAATTTAATTTTTCTTAATCTCCATGCAACAGTTAGAGAAATAGAAATTAAATAATAAAAAAATCCACCATTCGTGGGGTCATAAAAGAGCTCGGATTTGTGAGCAACTTCGATGCGTGGGTACCTTGAACTGCCTTACCGATTCTTCACGCTGCCTTGTGGACTCTTCAGAAACTGTCAGAGCTTGGGTGGGAAACTTTACCTCACCCACCGTACCGCCGTACTCGCCCTGTCAGACTATCATCTATTTCGAGGTCTGAACAACCATTTGAAGGATTTGAATTTCCATAACGATGAGGGAGTTTAAAATCGAATTGAACGCTTTTTGTTTAGAAACACCTCGCAAGTTTTATAAGAGTAGAATTAAAAAGCTCCCAGAGAGGTGAGAAGAAGTTATTAAACAAGAGGGAAGATTATATAATAGATTAAAATAATTGTTTTATTGTATATACTCGTACAATAAATTTCTTTTAAAAAACGAACGAACTTTCTGAACCAAATTTTGAATTTGGACCAGTATTCTCGTCTGAAGTAAGCAATAGCCCAGAAGCAGCCAGCTTGGTTAATAGGAGAGGAATAGTGTTACATCAGGACAACATCGAGTCATTATATCAGAAGCTCCAGGAGCATGACTGGACATTTCGTATGCATTCCCCCTGTAGTTCAGATTTAGCGCCAAATAATCAGCATCTGTTCCTATCTATGGCAAATGATTTTGTTGGTAAAAAATTCGCCTCAAAAAAAGCTTGTGAAAACTGATTATCACAGTTTTTGTCAATAGAAACGAAGGTTTCTCTAGGAGGAGCGTAACAGAATTGCCTTCAGAATGGCAACAATTCATCGAAAACAAATCTAAATTGAAAAGATTGAAATTATTCATTGAAAATATAAGGCTTTTAAAATATACAAAGACATGCTGTAAGTCCCGTCAGATAAGCTCTAAATGAAGAAAGCTCTCCAGTATTCGATTCTTGAGATATTAGCTATTTTTTCTGTGCTCACTCATTATAACTGGTTTTAGTGGAAATATTTCAAATTTTATGCATATTTTTCTAAGCTCTGAACGCACATTTTCTTCTCTAAACTTATGCAATGTAATCCGGTGACCTTAGGTGAGGGATAATGAATCACTGTCTCTGTTGAATTTCAACAAAGTCAGGTGGAATGTTTTTCTTGTGTTTCCAACTGTGTTGTTAACTTTTTTTTTTTCTCCCATAAATATGTCGTCATTGAATTGATTTTCAAATACTCGAAAATGTCGTTTTAATATAAAAAGATGACCATCGGTTGGTTTCTTATCAATCGAACAGACAAAAAACCTCAATGTTAAACTCATAGATGTACCATAGAGAAAGAGGGAGCAAAAGTTGTAGTCCCCATCTGCTATGCATTGCTACTATGGATACTTTGCTTATGGGATTTTCTCTTAGAGCGGTTTTCGTGTTAGCGTCATGTTAGCCATGGTCTTATCACATTTTCATGCAAATTAGGCCCCGATTGCGCGTGCGCAACTTTACCACTGGAAAAACACCTCACATTCCATTTAAATCGAAGATGAGGCTGCCGACGATGATGTTGCCAGTGATGGCGATGTTGCCGGTGATATTGATGCTACTGTTGCTGCTGGAGTTGTTGTTACACAGAAAGCAGCATTGTGAAAATTTAATTTTCAAGTACGAAAAATACGCATGCGTGCAACTGCTGTTGTTGTTGTATATACAATGTTTACAACAGTAACACTATAGCAGAAATGGGAAGGTCTGTTATTGTGGTTATTGCTGTTGCAGTTACAAACAAACAAGTTATTGTAAACAAGAGTGATTTGGGGGAAAAAAATCTGAGGAGAAGAAAAAAATTGTTTGTTTTTAATCTTAACGAAAGCCTCCCATATGTCTGCACCTAAACAAGTCACTGAAAAGTTTAGTGCGACCTGTTAAGCTAATCCGGAGATTGATCGATTCGAAAAAGTAAAATTCGTGAAATTCGGCTTTATACACCACACATAGTCAGACCTGTCCAAGAATTCATTTATATAAGCAATTGCCGGAAAACAATTCAGTTTCTCCAATAACCTCATTATTTGCTTCATATATTTGAATAGGGTTATCCATTTAGTGATGCCAAAATCGCCAATCTGGCAAAGCTGTCAGCTGTTAAATACCTGTCATGTGAAGTGTTATTTATGTGGTGAAAGGTTTGCTAGGTAGGCACTAGGCACTTTTTCTTTCCCCATATGGGGATGTTTTTTCTTGATCACGTTCTTTAGGCGATTCGAAAATTCCGTATAAAAAATTCGCTATTCACTGCTCTCCTTTTATGTCAAGGTGATCGATGACGAAGACTTAACCTTACGAACCGACTATCACTTTCCAGGGTTTTCATAAGGTCCTCATCACTCAGCGGTGATTCGATGCAAGAGAGTAATGATGAATCCAGGTTTCATCCATCGTCAGATATAAAACAAATTCTCTGAAATTCTGTGATTCAAATTTGATTTGGATAAGCTTCTCACATTCAATTACCTTACATGCTTTATATTTTTACACTCACTGAATGGGAACGTTAATTTGGAAAGCTTTAATGCATTCCTCGAATACTCGATTACTTAAAGTATTTGTTAGGCACAGGGATGAGGCACGGAAGAGATGGCCACCGCTCAAAGAAAGATTTCATGATTATATAAAGGTTTGAAATCATGCTCATATGCACAATAATCGCATGCACTAATACTCTATTGCCACATGTGGCATGCAGTTGAGTCTGAGAAAAAGGATGATGCAACGCTGCAACAAATAGTAGTGCTTGCAGTGAGGGAATAATATAAATAGAAGCAGATCACTTGTTTACAACGGTTATGGAAGGATTAACACAGTCACTTCATAAGAATTTATATATGTATGTATATATGTATAAAGATGCTATCTCCAAAATTCCACTGAAAGATTAAACAGAAATGTTATGGGGGTTGCTCTCCTGCAGTTGCAACAATGAAGAGAACTCTTTGCAATTTGCTCGTTCCGGAAGACGGAAGAAATCACACCAGTTATCGACGATTACATACATTGCTCACTACAAAGGCGAAACGAGATCAAGGTAGAAATAATATAAGTAATATTAGTAAGTACCGGTGGCATTCTGGTAGAGCTACAAGATGATTGATGAATGCTTCTTCATTAAGACAAACAAATCGCTTTTTCTAAACCATAAATTTTACTCAACCTCTCTGAAAGTATTTGAATTCAATTCTTGGAGGATTTGGACAAAGGCTGACCCAATTATTGTTCGAAAAGCTTTGCTACCCAAATTATTTGAACCTGTTCATTGAAAATATTCAAAATATAGAACCAAAATAGATTCAAAATATTCACAATTTCCCAAATATTCAAAATGCTACAAATATACAAAATGTTACAAATATTACATTTTTTCAAAATATTAAAAATATTCTAAATATTCAAAATAATATTCAACATATTTAAAATATTTCAAATATTCAAGATATTTAAAACAATATTCAAAATATCCCAAATATTCCAAATGTTCCAAATATTAAAAAAATTTTAAATATCCAAAATATTCAAAATATTGAAAATATTCAACATATTCAAAATATTCAATATTTTCGACATATTCATAATATTCAAAATAATATTCAAAACAATCCAAATATACAAATATTTCAAATATTCAAAATATTCGGGTATCTAAAATATTCAAAGTATTCAAAACATTCGAAATATTTAAAATATTCAAAGTATTCAAAATATTCGAAATATTTCAAATATTCGAGATATTCAAATTAGTATTCAAAATATTCCAAATAGTCGAAATATTCCAAATGTTGCAATTATTACAAATATTCCACATGTTTCAAATATTCAAAATATTAAAAATATTTAAAGTATTCAAAATATCCAAAATATCCAAAATATTGAAAATATTCAACATATCCAAAATATTCAACATATTCGAAATATTCAAAATAATCCAAATATACAAATGTTCCAAATGTTTCAAATATTCCAAATATCCAAAATGATCAAAATATTCCAAATGTCCAAAATATAATTCAAAATATAATTCAAAATATTCAAATACTCAAAATATTCAAAATATCCAAAATATTAAAAATATTCAGGTATCTAAAATATTCGAAGTATTCAAAACATTCAAAATATTTAAAATATTCAAAATATTTCAAATATTCGAGATATCCATTTTAATATTCAAAATATTCCAAATATTGAAAATATTCCAAATGTTCCAAATATTACAAATATTGCAAAACGTTAAAAATATTCATAACATTCGGAATATTTCAAATATCATAAAATGGCAGCAACCACACATTTTACTTCGGTTTCTAAAAGGTGGTCCATCAATTGCACTACAATAAAAATTCAAATAACCATTTTTTTTTTTTTTTTTTTTTTTGATCAAGGTACTTGATCCATTTTTTTTATTGTGTAAAAAATTTAATGTTATTTTATATAACTAATTGGTTTTGACGATAATGGAAAGTAAATAACCTCCATGCTCATTCACACGTATGCGACCTTATTTATTGTTGCTTGAGAAGTTGAAATCTGGATCGCCTCAATTATTGTTTTGATAGACTATTTCAATTCACTCAAATTCCTTGGTTTCGTTTTGTGCACCCGTTGCGTGACATAACCCTATGAAAAAGTCTAGTGCAATCAGGTCAGGTGACCTTGGGAGTTAGCGAAAAGTTCAGTTTTCATTGATACCCCGTCATATAAGGACTGGCAATGTGTGCAGTTGCTCCACCCTGCAGGAAGCAAATGCTGTTGAAACTGATACGTCTTCGGCGCAGTTCTGGTTAAAAAAATAACTCCTTCAACATCGTTAAATAACGGTCCCCATTGGTTACGGTCTTTTGTTTGTAGCAAGATTCGTGCACCACCCTGTCCACAACATGCCTGTCTGTGTGAAAAAATTGCACCATCTTCATCGATCATTGGAATACAAGCATGTTATGTGCCGACATACATATTATATATTGGCGGCATATCATGAATTATGTGCGTAGGAGTCAAAAATCTTGACAGCGGACAACTATGATTGTATTTCATTTCAAATGGATCCTGCAAAAGCCACTACGAAACAAATGTTTGCCAGTTTTTTCAAAAAAAAAAAAAAAAAAAATTAGATGGTAACAGTGCAAATACAGCCGTATATTGTGAACAGTCATCCATCATTTATCTGTCAGAAATGAAGAAAACCAACCGCCACAAACAGATAATTCGCAGCTATACATTTACCTTAAAAAACTTACGTTTCAAGAACTCAAAATATTGAATTAGTGGGTCATTCGTCATACAATCCTGATTCGATAGCCAGGGGCATCTTCTTGTATCCGCACATCTTCAGCAGACGACAATTTTCGTCGACAGAAGAAGTCATTGAAATGTTTAAAATCTATATTTTTTTTTTATCTCAAGCCCAATGGAAAATTTTCATTTCATTATATTAGGCTCACAATATTAATAGTTATTTTCTATTTCATATATTTATTAACATATATATTTTAAAAGGCAAAGATCTCAGCGAGCCTTTTTATACCAAACGAAAATTTAAGCAGGACGACAGTCTATAGTGCGACATCTTCAACATACTGTTAGAGATGATTAGGAGGAAAGCTGCAGTTAACACGTCTGGTACCATCTTTAACAAAAGCCATCTGTTAATCGCATATGCAGATGACATAGATATTATTGGCAGACAACTGCGAGATGTTACTGCAGCCTTCTCAAGCATCGAAAAGGAAACAGCAAAAATGGGTCTGGTGGTAAATGAGGACAAAACAAAGTTATTGGTTCTGACAAAAAAAAGAGTCTACTCGTTTGGGATGCTGTGTGAACGTTGACAACTATAATTTTGAAGTGGTGGAAGAATTCATCTACCTCTATTCCGCTGTAAACAAACCGAATGTTACTATGGATTAAGCAAACGATTCAATGATAAAGCCCTTTCTCGACAAACACAAATCAGACTGTACCTGACGTTGGTTCTACCTGTCTTGTTATATGGAGCAGAATTCTGTGTTATGACGCAAGCGGATGAATCAGTACTGGCAGTTTTCGAGAAAAAAAATACTCCGGAAAATATATGGGCCCATCATCGTTAACAGAGAGTATCGGCGTCGCATGAACAATAAGCTGAATGGGCTATATGCCGACATCGACGTGGTCAAACACATTAATATACAGCGATTGCTGTGCAAATGGACCCAAATGCTCCGGCATGGATAGTTTTCGATAACGAACTCGATGGACGGCGCAGAAGAGGGTGACCAAAACCCGGTTGGAAGAACCAGGCTTTTGAAATACTATCGAAACTTGGTTTGACGAATTGGAGGAGAAGCGCAGAAGATCGAAGCACTTGAAATTATTTTCTACGGGCGGGGTATAATAAGGATATCTGTTCCAGACGCCACCTAAGAAGAATATATTTTCTAGTATATATATATATATATATATATATCCATATACAATTTGGGTTAAAAAGTGACAAAGTATGAAGATGTTCTTACCTTTCTCTCTGTGAGCGGTATCAATTTGATAATCCAATTTTGTGGTTCAATCTAAAGCCATAAATAAGCCCTTGGAATCCATAAACAAAACGAAGTATATAATTTACGGTTATGTTTTGAGGAAAAGGAGGCAAGACTGATGCTGCGATCAAATTATGTTAAAATATTGTAAAATCAACGTAAAAAATCGACCAAATATTTTCGGATGCCCTATTCCGTCTTATGGGCACTGGTGTAAATATAGCACAAACTTTTATTTGATAACCCGATTTTTATATTTTTCCATCAAATTTTTCTCTTTTCGTAAAGCTTTCTCCTGTGAACTCCTCCCTCGCAGATCTAGGTGCACTTTCTTCTTCTTTTTTCTCTTCTTTTTCGTATAATTTTTAATAATTTACACTGAAATGAAAAAAAAAGAACAAAAAGAAATGTTAGTAATATCAAATGAAAAGCAAAAGACCAAATGAAAGAAATAATATTTGTTAGGTTAGTATTTATTCTTTCAAATAAAAAAAAATCAAAATTTACAAAACTTTAGCTATGTTAACTGGTAACACTTAGAGCGCTGACTCCTATGTAAGGTTAGGTAGGGTCAGTGTGGCAGTCTGAATAGACAGACTCACTTAGACTGTATAGTCCATTGGGATACCATGGAAACTAGAGATATGGATGTTCCTAGTTTCCCCCGTTGAACCATCCTGAGCGCCTCAAGAAGCTCTTAAGTCGGACAATATCTACAACGTCCAGATCTCTTAGCTCCTTAAAGAAATAAGAGTCCAATGTTGATCCTCGCCTGTTCTCCAGGGCGGGGCAATTGCAGAGAAGGTGTTTTATAAACTCCTCCTCCACTTCTTCATTCCCACAACTCCTGCAGAAGTTACTAGTCGTAATCTTCAATCTCCCTGCATATCTTCCAATCAGACAGTGCCCCGTCATGACAGATACAAGCAATGAGACGTCGGTGTGTGTGAACACTTCAGCGGTGTGTGTGAACACTTCAAATTTAGGAGAGACCATATCTGTCTGAGTTGATTACAGCCTCGGAGAGACGCCCACCTACCATTTGCTGCTAAATAAAAATCTAAAAATCTAACTCGGCTGAAGTCCGTAAAGTTGTCATTAGTTTTGCCAGCTTGTCCGCTCTGCAGTTCCCTAGTATGATGCCCCTGTGGCCCTTCACCCACATAAGGTGAACGCTAAAATTCTGAGTCATCTCGTTAGAAGATCTGCGGCATTTCAGAGCTGATATTGTGGCAGCTTGACTGTCAGAGAATATGTTAGAATCTGTGATGAGGATGTTATACCTCAGCCGTTCTTAGCTTCTATATAAAGGATATCTGAAACAAATTTCCTGCTATATTGTGAATGTGATGCACTTGCAGCAGTACTTTTTTAGACGGCGCCTAAAATAGACCAACATATTTGTTTTTAATCGAGGCCACATTCTCATCATGAAGTCATTGGAAGGGTGTAAAAAAATTAATTCTCATATTTCTAAAAGTTAGTCAATGTGACTAGCTCCCGATTCAGCACCTATGCAGTTATTGGATTTTTCTAAATTGCTCTGCAGAGTGTCTGTCGGGAAGGTATACTACTTTGTTTGGTTATAATTTTTGATTAAATGACAGAGAATGGATCTTATATTGATAAATGTTTCATTTAATGTCGGCAATTATGTATGGAATACAATATCAGATAAATGCCCGCCTCTCTTAGCCTCACAAATGCGAGCCCTTTTGAGCACATTTTCATTACATTCTCACACATTTCACGCGGTATATCATTGATTTCATCACGAATATTTTGTTTGAGTTGCTCAAGCGTTTTTGGTTTGTTTGCATAAACGTAGCTTTTCAGATATCCCCACAAAAAGAAGTCCGGAGCAGTGAAATCCGGCGACTGTAGAGATCAATCAACATCACCATTTCTTGAAATAACTTATTTCGGAAAGAGGTCCCGCAGTAATGTCATTGAAATCCTGGCTGTATGCGATGTGGCACTGTCTTGTTGATACCACATGTTAATCAAGCCCATAGCATGCATGACATGTTTTCAATCATATGACAATATCGCTCCCCATTGACAGTTATCGTTACGCCGTTTTCAGTTTCAAAGAAGTTATGTCCAATGATTCCTCCTGACCAAATTGCACACCAGACTGCCACTTTTAATGGATGCCCAGAACCGACTATTCTGTTTATTCACATATCCATTTAAATGAAAATGATTTTCTCATGAAAATCGGGGCTGTCATGGGCGAGCTGTAACATCCTATTGGCTTATGTACGGCGGCGTAAATCGAATTGAGGTTGATGGATTGTTTTGAGGTAATGTTTTCAGCCGATCTTGCAGTACGTTGTGGTCCATGCTTGGCCATATCAGCTACAGACCCTCTTCCTTCGAAATTATTCGTCACACATAAATAGGGCGTCTTGTTGACACGTTGTGTCTCCCAAAAATTTTACGTAACTTTCTCATCGTTTTAACGATTAAAACACGTTAGTTTATCGAATATTTTTCCATAATAAATTTGCCACGTCTCTACTTCACGACTGCCAAATATGAACTGTCAAGACTAATGTTTACCAAAATGGCGGCAAAACAAAGTAGTATGCCTTCCCGACGGACACCCTGTATGTTCTGTAAAGAGATCAAACAAAAGCATTGTCCCGTTTTTTCGGCAAGTTCGCATGAAAAAATGGATACCGATAATAGCACCACATAATCATATGAGAGTTGCACGATTTTTTCAAAATGTTTTTCATATTTATTTTAGATAAAGGTGCCGAAATATTCGAGAGGTTTAGCATATAATTATTTTTCATACGAATACATTCAATTGCCATCGTAATATAGACGATGGTTCTGGAATTTACCTTTAAAATATATAACTCATACGCCACTGATAACTTAGTATTCATCGATTCATTCTCTTAAGAACGATATAACTCATACGTCATGGTTAACATATAATATTTATAGGGCCAGCCATCAATTTGCTTTATTTATGTAGCGGTACATTTTTGTTGGTGTGGTGTTCTACCAAAACACTTGTTTGGACGAAACAACCATGCAACTGTGTTTCACAATTATAATGCCAGGTTCAATTAGTGATTTTTTAAAGGTGCAAGCGATAAGATCATTATTATTTTTATGAAGAAGTGGTAAAATTCAGTAATAAAAAAGACATGCCGCGAGCGAGACTCATTAAACATTTTTTAGGAGGTCCTGACGCTTATGGATCCATTAAGCGCTGGCTAGTTCATAACATTGATTCTTTTAGAGAAAAGCCAGGATTTTGTTTATTTTCTGATGAGGGTTGCGGCGTTACCTGGTCGGAAAAGTATAGTTAAAAAGAAACATGCATAAAGATATGATTTCAATGAAACTTTTATTGCATTACAATGCTTGGACCCTGTCGTTATGTGCAAAATACAATGCCATTTAAATGACCGCCTCTGGATTGGTTGCAACAGTGGATCCTTTTGAGATTCTTCCGGTGTCATTTCCATTTTTCTTTTTCTTTCAGTCAGTTTTCATTTTCAGTCACTTTTTCCGGATGCAATGACTTTTCCACAATAACTTCTGGGTTCTCTGAGCTACATATGTAACAATTTTGCTTGTTGACGTAACCACCGAATGAGAAATGAGCTTCGTCGCTGAAGAAAATTTTGTTCGCTTGAAAGCCCACGTTCTAATCACCACTTTGTGGTAAGCTTTAACTATTTTTTAATGCATTCTTCGGTTGTTAAACGATTCATGTTCGTAAATGGCAAACCCTTCATCAAATGAATAACACTTCAGATGACAGGTATTTCACGGCTGGCAGCCTTGCCTGACCGGCGATTTTGAAACCACTAAATGGATATCTTTATATAATATTAGCGTGCTACTTTGCCATCACAAGTAGAATATCGAGTGTATTAGTTAAATGAATATATTTTGGACATCTTTTAAAACTTATCCAGCTCATAAAAACTGACACCTACGACATATCCGAAATATTGTAGGAACCGCTTTTTTCCATGATCGAGGAAAGTATCCAATTCGAAGTATAGCATTAAATATAAATAAAACTAATTTGAGGATATTGTGGGGGAGTTCTGAGATCATTTTCGCTGTTATTTTATCGTGTCCAAGAGATTTATTCATTTTCAACGAAAGAATATTTTTCTCTAAGAGTGATAGACTTTTTTCATGGGATTTGCGATCATTGGGCTAATGATCGTTGGATTCACTCGAGAGATTGTATAGTTAGGAGTAAATACTTCTTCCAGATGATCAGCAAATTCTTTAACTTTTTCATCACTACTCCTTGCCCATCCTCCATCTTTCATCTGTATTGGAGACTCCTGTGTAGTAGGACGCTGTAGTTGCCTTGTGGCCTTGCACTGGCTATAGTCAGTTTTTTATGTGGCTCTTAGACGAGATAAGTGGCGGTCTTCGGAGATTTCTCTGTTTTCATCCAGAGTTGACCTTAGTTTTGACTTGCGCTGGTTGAGACGAGTTTTAAGGTAGGGAGATCTGTACTTTTTCCATCGTCTTCTCTCTTTCATTTTCTCGTTGATTAGAGATTCAATATGACATGAGGAGTCATTTTTTGTTTTAGTTTATGATTCTCCAGTTGCTTAGTTATAGATTTAAGATAACCTTCCCTTGCTTAATTCTTTAATTGAAATGAGTTTATATGAGTAGTGATAATTAGTAATAGATAACAAACGAAGGAAATATTTAAAAATTGCGTCCATTTTCACACATTTGAAGTGGGAACATTGAATTGAATAGCCGTAGTCTAATGGTTAGCATACAGGACTATAGAACATATAATAGTGAACACTCCCTCCCCATTTATCCTTATTATGGCGTCACTTCGCATATCTGGTTGCAGTTTGAATTACTGGGTAGTCGTTAAATCTAATAAAAGATTCTGTAATTGGCTGTCATCGAGCCTAGGAATACAAAAGCATGAAAAGTCACAAAATCAAAAAGTTTTTCCATTTTATATTCATGGAACGCAAAGGATATTTATAAACTTTATTTTATATGCAAAGTTTCGTCTATAAATAATAGATTTTACGCTGTTATAATTGTAAATGAGAACTTAATGCAGCGGAAAAACTACTTTCTTACACTCTGTCAACAATCTAATTATAAGATATTGTTTCATAATCCATAATAGAGGACAAGAGGCGTTAATATCTTCAGACATATGTCACCGTTTTATTTTCCCAATACCTGACAGCTCTACCGAAAGAATGTCGTTGTCGTTGTCGTTGTCATCGTCCAAGTTCAACAATAAATACATATTAATAAGTTGACAAAATATTAACATTAACTGTAGAAGACAAATTGAAAGGTGGAATTACTACATTTCCAGTGCAAATGCGAATAATTAACAAATCAGCAGATACAGCTAAATCAAATAAATCATTTCGTAAATCAATCAACATTCCAGAACACCTATTAAGCAGTGCAATTAAAAGTGAGAAACAGTCGAGAACAATAAATACAGATCGACAAATTATTCTGAATATTTGTTTGTTTGTCTGTTTGGTGAGCTCATTATCACACAAGTAATTGAACTACAATTGAAATGTTAACAAGTAATTAAATGTGAAAATAGCCCAGTAGGAATTCTAATTCAATTATTAGTTGTGGCAAAAGGAAATGCCTTGAAGGTTATTGGTCTATTTTAACAGTTTAACAAATGCACACTTACAAGTATTAACTAATTTTTTAACAAATACAGGGTAACGCAACAATTGTGCTACAATAAGAAATTTGAATAAAGCTTTTTTTAATGAAAGTGTAGTATTTCAATAATACACAAAAGTTTAAATATTCGAACGGATACAAATTTCAGGTCTTCTTTCTTTCAATGTTTCAGTCAGAAGCAAAAGTTTCGAAACAATTTATTAACTTAAATGAAAAACATAACTTATAATTATAGAATAATACAAGGTGGGCCATATGAGTGTTGGCGATTTAATTCTTCAATTTCTCGGTAACGCGCGGCGCGGGGTGGCGGGGGGATATGTTGTTCGCTGCGCCGCTTCCTGGAAATTTAGTCGCCATGGAGCCGTACACGGAAGTGCAGCGTGCATTTTGTGTCCGAGCGTATTACGAAAACAATAAATCAGTGATTACTGCACGACGTTTGTATCGGCATGAACACGGTTTACACGATTTAAGTGAAGTTCCAAGCGCCAATGTGATACGAAAATGGATCAGAATGTTCGAAACAACCGGCTCAACAGTACCAATTACGGTTCGTGGTCGCCCAGTTTCTGCAAGATCAGCCGACATTGTGGAGCGAGTTCGTGTTTCAGTTCAGCGAAATCCGCAACAGTCAACACGTAAGAGAAGTCAGTCTTTGGATGTCAAAAGAACAACTTTACGACGAATTTTGAAACGTGATTTGCATTTGAAGGATTATAAGATTCAGATAGTCCAAGAATTAAAACCCGATGATGCCAATAACCGACTTAACTTTGTCATTTTGATGCTAGAGCGGTTTAACAATTTTAACAACGTGATTTTTAGTGATGAGGCCAATTTTCACCTTAATGGCCATGTGAACAAGCAAAATTGTCGGTTCTGGTCCGAGACTAATCCCCGACGCTTGCATGAACGTCCACTTCACAGCCCTAAGCTTGTCGTGTGGGCTGGGATAACGTCAACCGGTATTATTGGACCATACTTTTTTGAGGACGAAAGAGGGCATGCGATGACGGTTAGAGCGAACAATTATTTCAACATGCTAGCAGACTTTTTGGTGCCAGCTTTGCAAGAACTTCAAGGCAATACCTCGAGGATGTGGTTTCAACAGGATGGGGCCACATGTCATACGGCTAGGGTATCCATAGAGCTGCTGAAAAATGTTTTTCTTGGAAAACTCATTTCGAAAAGGGGGGATATTGAATGGCCCCCACGTAGCCCCCATCTCTCTACATGCGATTATTTTCTATGGGGCTACCTCAAATCGGTAGTCTACGAGAATAATCCGACCAATTTAGAGCAGTTGAAGAGGAACATTATTCAGGAAAGTAACAAAATACCGAGAACAACTTTTCAACGAGTTTTCCAAAATTTGCGCCTTCGGTTCCAAGAGTGTGAAGCAGCCAAGGGAAGCCATTTGGACAACATTATTTTTAAGTCTTAAAAATTCCCATGCTTCTACTTTTTAAAAATACAAATATATTTTTTTTATGTTTCGTAGTTTTTTTTTTAATTGAATATTTAAACCGCCAACACCCTTATGGCCCACCCTGTAGTACAGGAGAATGTAGTAGTTAGAATTACACTCTTGCCGATGAATTTCTTCAAAAGTAAAAATTATCTGAATATGCTGGCTTTATTCGATCTATCGAAATATTATTTTCCTTGTTGCCATCTTTTTCTTTTTGTTAAATTCTATCCATTCAGCAATATTTACATTGGCCTACATACTACATATACCTTATACTAAAATTTTATTTTTATTCGGGAACACTTCCTTGAGTGTTCCTACTGCTATATTCGTCCTGAGTAGCCAGGTCCTGTGTGGTTCTCCTAGTTAGTCTGGTAAATAACGGTGTTTCGTTTCACATTGGACGCCAACTGATTCGGATGTTGTTGGATACGATTCATGTGTCTAGCGGAGTATTGAAGGGTGTTTTCAATTCTCTATGCAATTGTTTGTTCGAGAAATATCTGGGTGCACCGGTAATGGTTTGAAGCACTTTGGATTGAAAACGTTGTAATATTTCAAGGTTGAAGTTTGCTGCAGTCCCCCATAACTGGATTCCATATGTCCATACGGGCTTTAAGGCACATTTATAGATTTTCAATTTGTTATCTAGGAATAGTTTGGATTTGCCATTCAAAAGCCAATTTAAGGATCTTAGTTTGAGCCCCAAGGCCAGTTTTTTTTTTTTTTGTAAATATATGCTTTTTCCAAGTCAGTGTTCTGTCCAAATAAATGCCTAGATAATTTGCATCATTTGCTTGAGCTATTTCAACATTACTAACAGACACGGGAGGACAACATCCTCTCCGGAGTGTAAACGTTTCCTGGACCGATTTCGTTTCGTTTCCCTTTATTCTCCATTTCTGCAGCCATATTGTTATGGTATCGAGATGTTTTTGCAATTTTCTAGATGCTTGATCCGGGTTGACGTCAGTGGCAAGAACAGCTGTATCGTCTGCTAACGATCCCTTTTTCTGTAGGTAGATCCGAAGTGAAAATCAGATATAAGGTAGGATCCATAATGCTGCCCTGAGGTACTCGCGCATGTGATTTAAGCATGTCCGACATGTCTTCGCCGTGTTTAACAAAAAATGTTCGTTCAGATAAATAAGATTTCAGAAAAATGAAGAAATTCGTGGCTAACATTTCCCTCAATTTGAGTAATAAACCTTCGTGCCACATACCCTATCAAAGACCTGTGAAATGTCCAGAAATGCCGCATTGTAATACTTTTTCGTGTCGAAAGATTTATTTATCAGTTCAACTAATCTATGAACCGGTTCAATCGTCCCATGTCCCCGTCTAAAACCAAATTGGTGATCAGATATTAGATTTTTGGACTCTACTATAGGGTTTAATCTTCGGAAAAATAAAATTTCCGGACATTGAAGTGTTTTGGCTGTTTTTTAATCACTTCATTGGGTTCACTGTATTTGAATGATAATTTTTTTTTTTCACCATTTCATTTCTGATCTAGACATGCGGGCGAGTAGGCAAGTGTTGAAATTGAAATGACCTATTTATACCTGAATGATTTGAAGTGGGAACAGGTCGCACATTTTCCATTGAAGTTTTTAGTTTTGAAAGAAATTATGTTTGTATTGACGGCGACGGCATCTTAGAAAATTCTACGGGCAGTTTAAGATTTCCCCCACATAGATATTTGGCAGGCACTCCACCTAGATCTTCTTTGAAAGAGGCACTCATTCCTAATAAAACTGATGGTAAAGTTTTTGACCATGACGAATTATGTTTGAACATTAGCGCCGCTTTCAATGTTCTGTGCATTCTTTCTAGCATTCCATTCGATTGTGGGTCGTACGCAGTGTTGATCAACTGTTTTATTCCAAAAAATGCTGACATTTCCTTGAACATAGTGGATGTAGACTGTCGACCTTGATCAGTAAAAATTTTCGAAGGATATCCTTATCTGGAAATCCAACCAGAATGAAATGTTTTTTTTTTTGATCGTTTCACTGAGAGTATTCTCTATCGGAAATGCTTCTGGCCATCTTGAGAATCTATCGATATATGTTAGAATATATCATTTCTCTTGGCTTGGTAAGCCGATAATGTTGGCATGAATCTCCTCAAAGCGTTTTTGTGGTACAGGAAATTTAAATAATTGAGTTTTTACATGTTTACTAACCTTGCATCTCTGCCAACTCTCATAATATCTAGCCCGCAAGGAAACATCTTCCTTAACAGAATCCAGCTGTAGTATTTCAATAACGCACAAATTTTAAATTTCCGAACGGATACAGATTTCAGGTCTTCTTTATTTCAATGTTTCAGGCAGAATGAAAAATTTTGAAAAAAATCATTAACTTAAATGAAAAACATAACTGATTATTATAGAATAATATAGGTAGTACAGTAAAATATAGTCGCCACGAAAGTATTTCATTTTGTTTTTCTTTATTATAAAGAAAATGCACTTTTATTTTATGTAACTAATTGGCTTTGAAGATGATACACCGTACATGAAATGGCGGTCATTTACATAGTGGTAATTTCAAGCATATGCGATACTTGATCAGAAAATTATTCATTACGGCCTGAAGGGTTGAAGTCTGGATCGCCTCAATTATTATGGGGAAAGTGGAGTTTCTGCATATTAATATGTTTGGGAATTTTCGTTGGATCTCTGGCTATGTGTGCAGTTGCTCCAACTTTATGGAACCCAATGCTGTTGAGACGGATACGTCTTCGACGCAGTTCTGGGTAAACTAAAACAGCTTCAACATTTTTAAATAACAGTCCTCATAGGTTCCCATTTTGTGTTTGTAGCATGATTCGTGCGTCACCCTGCATAAAGCATTAATGGTTCCAGCAAAGTTTATGATAGACACATCACATTTTTTCCGGTTTTAACAGTAGGGAAATCAAACTGATTCACTGGGCAAGGGAATCCTACGTCTTTTTAATATGACACCAACGAAGCGTAGCGAAGCAATATCTTCTGGAAGCTGCTATGAGTGATATGACAGGTAATATACGAATCTTTTGATCTGGTTCAGTTTACAAAATTAGTTATATGCAATTAAAGTGAATATTCTATACAATAGAAAAAAAAAGAAATACCTTGATCAAAAAAAGAGTTATTTGAATTGTAGCGAAATTTGTGTTCCAACCTGTAGATAACGAAGTAAACTATGACATACGACGTTGCTGTCATTTTATGTTATTTGAAATATTCCGAATTTTATGAATATTTTTAACATTTTGAGTATTTAAAATACTTTAAAAGTGTTGAATATTTTGAAAATTTTGAATATTTTAAATACTTTAAATATTTTGAATATTTTGAATACTTTAATATTTTAATATTTTTAATATTTTGAAAAATTTTAATATTTTGAATATATTAAACATTTTTAGTATTTTTAATATTATAATATTTTTATATATTTTGAATATTTTAATTATTTTTAATATTGTTAATATTTTGAATATTTTGAAAATTTTGAATATTTTGAATACTTTAAATATTTTGAAAATTTGGAATATTTTGAATACTTTATATATTTTGAATATTTTAATATATTTAATATTTTCTATATTTTTAATATTTTTAATATTTTTAATATTTTCAATATTGTCAATATTTTTTATATTTTCAATAGTTTTCATATTTTTAATATTTTTATTATCTTTAATATTTTTAAAATTTGTAATGTTAAAAGTATTAATTTAATATTTTTAATACTTTTAATATTTTTAATATTTTTAGTATTTTTGATATATTTAATATTTTGAATATTTTGAATATTTTAAATAATTTGAATATTTTCGATATATTGAATATTAAGATATTTTGAATATTTTGAATGAACAGTATCAAATAACTTGGATAATTTAAAGCTATGCTTTCGAACAATTATTGGGTCACTTTTTGCCCAAACTCTCCTTGAAGCGTGGAAAAAGTTATTTTAACTTAAATTGCATCTTACACTCATGAAAACAAGTTTTATGTCTCTCAGATTGGATTTGCTAAAAATTCCAAAAAATTGAAATGTTTATTCAATATACGAATATATCAGAAATTTAGAAAAAGTATTTCAACATCTACGAGTTACTTTGAAATGTGTCAACAGCTGCTTATTTCAAAACGCAAGAAATAAAAGGATTTTTCTCTCCGCGCAAGAGCACTTGTAAAATTTGTCCTCCCCACATCGATTATGTTCGTATGTCACATTTCCAACAAGGAAGTAACTTTTTTTTCAACTTCCAACAATACAATAAAATTATTGTTAAACCTTCGAACAAATTATTCAAGTCAAGACCCAACAGACACCACGTTTTTGCTAATGGTTTCACATTTTAACACCTCTTTTCACACAGTTAGCAAATTATTTTGTCACCAGATTTCTAAACTAAACAAAATTCCACTATCAATAATGGCAATATTGAGAAGAACAAAATAAAAAACAAATATCAAACAAGCAAAAAAAAAAACTCAGTACGTTTCTTAATAATAATAACAATAAATATTTATGAGTTATATTATTATTACTGTCATTTTTATTAATTTTTTTCTTCGCAAGTCATTCCGAACTGAAAATGGAAATCTCATTTATGAGTTGACAATTTGTAAACAGCTTAACCGGTGGGTCGTCGGTGTTTTTGCGTCGTTTTGCCGTTGTTTTATAGATTTAATGACGTTAACTTTTAGCGTATTGAATTATTGTTCCTTATTGCACAAATGTAAAGTTTAGCTCAAGTAAATTGTGCAAAACAAAAAATAATAAATAAACGCCGCAAAAACACAATTTTATGTGCAAATCATTGCTTTTGACAATTGAGTAATCGTTGTCAATTGAATCGATTTAATTAAGTTTTCGTTTTAATTGATTTCATTAGTTTCGAAAACGAAAAACGTCAACTCAATTAAATACTGGATCAATAAAGCAACGACATAAAAAAAGGCGACTAAAGCTTATAAACATGCTATTGCTAAAATTTTATGGGACTAATAAATAAAAGACATTAAAGAAATTGACAACCTTAGGCCCCTCGTGCGGCAAATGAAAATTGAAAATGAAAATGAAGAACCTGTATGAGTTTTTCTCAAACGCAGCGAAAAAAGCTGACTGAGATTAAGCATCTTATGGAAATTTTAGTGATTTGTTGGTCTTCTATTGAGAATAGAGAATGAAATTTCGCTGCCATTCCCCGGTGTACGTACAGGGAATTCCAGGAAAAAGTACATTACAAGAGCAGTAACAAAATCAATTATTTTTGCATGAAATTGATGGCTATATTTAGTTTAGTTAAAATGATCCGATTTCAGTCAATAATAAACTATTTTGTTCGATGACTTATTGCAATTTTGAACTAAATTCCATTAAGCCCCCCTCTTTTATTCCAGTTGGCAAAAAGGCTTCTGTTGAGGCGAATTTGACACTAGCAAAATCACTAGCATTTATTGGTGCCAAATCCGGGCTATAAACTGGGTGCATAAGTACCTTCCAACCAAGCTTCCTGAGCTTTCATCCTAAAGTTGTCCTGATGGAACATAGTTCATCTCCTGTTGTCCAAAGCTGGCCATTTCTGGGTGATTACTTCCTTTACGCAATCCAGTTGTTGACAGCACAGGTTTGAATTATGAGTTTGGTCACAGAAGAGAAGAGCTCATAATAGATGAATCCCAGCCAATCACGCCAAGCACATGGCAAAACTTTCCTGAGCATTGATTTTGGCTTGGCCACCGTTTGCGCCGCCGGCTTACCGCTATTCAACTATGACAGTTTTCGCTTGACGTTGTCCTAAAGAAATATTTTGATGTTGCTGCGATTCCCCGATGGAAATCCAGTCCACGAGAGGTTTTTATTATGAACTTTTGCAGCATCTACACATTGTGCTTCGTTTTATATCCAACTTATTCAAGTAGCTCCAAAGCATTTTTTGTGCAATGTTTAGCTCCTGGGGAATCGAAACAGTGGTCGAACTTGACAATTCTCAATGTTCTATCGACATTTTCGACAAGCGTGGTACATTTTTGATATGAAAATTATCAGAATGAAATCACTGAAACCAAAATTGCGCATGATTGTATGTTACAATATTAGGAATCATAAACACTCTTCATATTTTCAAACATCTGCCTCGTATTTTCCGCCTTTATTGGAAAAAATATATATGACGTATTTCTTCTTTGCTGGCGCCCATCATTGACTCGCGCTCAAACAATATTGAGTCAAGCAATCTGAGTAGGTTTTAGAGTACGAAATCGAAACTTTCTAGCGCTTATACAAAATTAGATAAAGATTACTTAAACCATCCATAGCAAGGATAATATAATGCCTATTACTATATCCTGTATATCTTGCATCTACAAAGTAAATCTATACTGCATCGTGAATTCAGTGGGTCACCAAAAAACTAAAACAATTTCTAATATAAAAAAATTTGCTAAAATAAAAATATTGAACATAAGTTACGACTAAATACTACGATGTTCTCGCAATTTCAACTTCAAAATGTAATCGCAATTTGAATTTAGCACTTTTCTTTAATACAAAATTAAATTTTTAATACAAAATTACTTCATGATAAGACGTTTCTGTGGGGATGGGGCAGGATGGTATCTTTTGTATGGTACCAAAACATACTCCACATCCCAAAAAAATTGTGCTGCAAGCCAGATATGTTTATAACGAAGCTTTCAACCGCCAAAACGTGGAAATTATATACGTTCGATGCAGGCTTATATAATATGGTGACCACCAAAAAACCGCTAAAATAAAAAATACAAAATATTACTGTTATGGCTTATAATTAATGCTCCATCAAAACATTTAAAAAAGAATCGCTAAAATAAAAAATACAACATGTAACTGTTATGGCTTATAATTGGGCACTTTAATATTAGCGTTTTCTATATTTTAGCGATTTTTCGAAAGTTGTTGGTGCCACATTAGTGCCTTCAGTGGGTCTAACAGCCCTTGGGGATAAAAATTTATCATACTTTGGTGCGTTTTGAAAATATTTTGGCACCGTGTAAAAGACGCCATTTTATTCACACCTTTACAAACCCCGTGATATGAGTGTTTTCTATGAAGGCGGCCCCAAAATTAGCCGACTTGACTTACAGTCTACTTCTTCGTTTACAACTGTAAAATATTATGTAGCAGAGTTTAAACGAGGCCGTACAAGTTGTGGTCGACCAGTTGAGGTGTCCACGCCAGACATCTTTCAAAAAGAGCTTCACATCGTATATTAAACGAAAATTTGAAGATAAGAAAGCTGTGCAAGAGATGGGTGCCGCGTTTGCTTTCATTATAGCAAAAATAGCGTCATGAATACGTTTCAGTAGTGTTTGGTGATGTTTTATCGCAATAAAGCCGAATTTTTTGCATCGATTTATAACCATTGATGAGACCTGGGTCCATCACTTTACACCTGAGACAACAGAACAGTCAAAACAGTGGACTGGAATGGGAGAATCGTGTCCAAAGAAGGCGAAGATGGTTCCATTCATTTTATTAATTATCTTCACAAAGGAAAAATCATCAAAGGCGAATATAATGCTGATTTTTTGCGCCATTTAGGTGATGATATTATGGAAAAATGGCGGTATTTTCCAAAAAGAAAGTGTCATTTCAACACGACAATGCTCCAGTTCTCATATTTACTATTGCGATGACTAAAATGAATGAATTGAAGTTCGAATTGCTTCATCGCCCACCTTATTTGCCAGATATAGTTTTCTTGGACTATTTTCTATTTCCAAACTTGAAAAAATAACTCAATGGTAAAATATTTGACAACATTGAAGAGGTGAAGTCTGCAGTTGATGGCTATTTTAAGAATTTTGACAGTTCTTACTATAAACTGGACATAGAAGCTATTATATATTGCTGAAAAAGATGTGATGAAACCGATTCCCACTTTTCTTTTTAATCTTTCTCTGTTTTAGAAGAATATAAATACGATTTCTGGGCATAACCATAACAGATCAATTTTGCAGAAAAACAAAAACAAGTGGGCAGATGCCTAATTCGGCGGACGCGCAGTTGGGTACGCGCAATAACCGATTAATACCGTCCATAAAATACCCTGTACCACTGAATCCGAAACGATCCTTACAGAAACTTTGACTCGTAATGCAATTGTATAAATTTGTAATTTAATTAATTACATTAATTGTAATGCCTGTAGAAGCGACAAAACAACTTGATCGGCACATTTGCATGGGAGTTATAACAAAACATGGACCGACAAATCTTAGTTTTGTGTTCGAAGCAATCAAGTCGTAAACAGGGTATTAAAGCTATTATATATTGCTGGAAAAAATGTACCGAGCGAAAAGGAGATTATATTGAAAAATAGAGAATATTTTTACAATTTTTGTGTTTTCCATATTTTTAACAAAAACAAAAAAAAAAAAAAATAGAGATAACATTTAATTTTAAGGCGTTTGCGAAAAAATATTTTTTTAATTTAAATTATGCTTAATATGAACTCGCTGTCATAGGACATCAACTGGCGTTTTAAACTCTAACAGTATTTGAATAGATTTCATTGCTTGACTTACCTATTTCATATAAACGTTAATATCCACAAATCCTTCGGCTGCAACTGTAACAATTTCCAATTATAGCTGGTTATAAAAATTGCATCCATTATCACAACTTCGTATTATTTTTATCATAGAGAATTTCACAATTCACAATCAAAGGCATTTAATATTTTATTTTATTTTTGTTGATATTTCTCACTTTTACTGGGAATTTAGCACATCTTATTACATGATTCTTGATTGCACTTTTTCAATATTATACGCTTATTTCCATTTTTGCAATTTTCAAACCCATCGACAACGATTTTCACAATGCCACTTGCTCTAGAAATAAATAGAGAAAATCTAGATTATTTCCACTTACGAGTGCTAATGTCAATCTAAATATATAAACGGAGGCTTTTACAACTTATGCACTTCTTCGGTAATTTATTTAAATTTTTTCCATTTTCAATTATTATTATTTTTTTTTTTCATTTCTTGTTTGCTTTAAATCAATTTCTCGATCGAAGGAAAATTCAGTTTATTTTGTTTATATCACACGAACAGCAACAACAACAATAAAAGAGAACACGCTTTTGACAAGTGATCAATAAAAACAAAACAAACACCAACAACCAGCAATATCGTCGTTACCGTCATCGTCGGCGACAACTTACGAAAGTATAGAATGAGATGTTGCTAATGATGTGGTGACAGTGGAAAAGAAGAACAATATACGATCTCTCTAGTTGATCGTAGTAACGAAGTAGTACGACAGCAATGGCTGCAGTTATAATTATATCAAAAGAGCGAGCGAGTAAAAATGCTAATTCTAAGTTAAGAATTGCATACAGCAAGTGACGAAATTACCGGCTGTGGATAAGAAGTCATATTATACATTTTTAGTATGAAGAATTTCTTTAAGATGCAAATTACAAGCGTTGTTTAAGAGACCAGTCCAATTTTTTTTTTTTTTCGAGAAAAATGAGCATCGTGGAAAAATTCATTTCCCAGCATTCCATATACGGGATATGAGAGAGCTTCTCACTTTCAATGCACGGACCGTGGTATCAAACCATCGCGTCACTCTCGGTCACCTGCAAAATATTCACCATGCCCTCAAATGAAATTGATATTTTAATGTTGATGAAATCTCAAAAATAGTTAATTTCCATCTTAGAATTGTTATTTTCTGAATTTCGTTCCGGCAATGTTGATGTCAAAGATGTGCCAATTGTCCAAAATGTCGATAAAATAATAGAAATCATCAAGTCTGATTACCCTGAAGTTAAACATATCACAAAAAACTGTTAGGAATCGCTTGAATCAGGCTAAATATAATTAAACTAGAAGTCCAGGGTGCCACACAAGTTGACGCAAAGAAACCTACTGTACGGAATTTCCATTTCTGAATCGCTAGTGAATCGCAACAAAATCGACCCATTTCTGAAATGGATGGTGACTGTGGGCGAAAAGTGCGTCATGAACGACAAGGTCAAGCGAGACAGCCGTGATCGCATAACCGAGAGCTGGCGCTTAAGGTGGCCAAGACAAGATTGACGTTTAGGAAGTTTTTGCCGTGTATTTTATGGGATTGAAAACGAATCATCTACATCTCTAAATTCAAACCTTTTCTTAATTGCGACGTTCGAAAGAAGTAATCGCCAAGAAACGCCTAGGTTTGGCTAATAGGCAATTTTTTTCAGACTTTGTCAGACTAGTTCAGACTAATTTCCTTAAAGCTTTTAAAAATTGTTTTCAAAAAAATGTTGAAACCGATTTCCACGTTTTTTTTTTAATCTTTCCATAACGTGGACGTTACAGAAGAAAGAATGTAAATACGATTTCTAAGCATAACCAAAATAGATAAATTTTTCAGAAAAAAAAAGTGGACAGATGCCTAATTTGGCAGGCGCACAGTTGGGGACACGCAATAACCGATCAATGCCGTCCTTAAAATACTCTGTACCACTGAATTCAAAACAATTCTTACAGAAACTTTGACTTACAGTGCAATTGTATTACGTTGAGACTTATCGTATGTATTCAATATGGGAAAATTCTAATGTGAACTACAGCCTGTAAAAGCGGTAAAACAACTTGGTCGGCACATTTGTGTAGGACCTATTACAAAACATGGACCGACCTATATCATTTTCGTGTTCAAAGCAATCAAATCATACATACATCAAATTACAATGAAAATTCGGGCTTCTGGTAGTGGTAGAATTAAGCTTGAACACCTCATTTGTGTGAGGGCTACTTCGATTTTCGACGATTGAACGATTGGTCGTAAAAGGAATCAAATTCAAAAATCAATCAAAAATGGAATTTGTGGTTTTAACAATTGATAAAGTCAGCGTTGACCGATACGTTTATAAAAACTATTCTTAATTCAATCGAAAATTGTGTACAAAATATTACCAAGCTTTAGCGTTATCATGTACTTCAAACCATTGACCGATATAGTCTGTTTTTAACATTATTGAAACCGATTCATAATTACAATCTGTACTTTAAATACAAGAATTCATAAACAAAGAGACAGAGAGACAGATATCGCTATATAAACTCTAAAAGCAATTCTGAGTCCATCGATATATATTTTGTACGGTGGAAGTCATCTATGCAAACTCATCACTCATCAAAACTCAGCATATCGTGGCCCAGACCCAATCAAACATATCTCAAATTCTTTATTCATTTAGCGGTTTCAAAACTGCCAGTTTGGAAAAGCTGTAAGCTGTTAAATACCTGTCATTTGAAGTGCTATTTATTTAGCGAAACGTTTGCCATTTACAAATATGGATCTATTAACAAACGAAGAACTTGAAGAAGTGGTGATTCAAATGAATCACAATAGTGGTGATTTAAACTGGGCACTTTTCATGCACTACGGGGTGATTATGATCGTTATAATCAACCTACTGTGCAAGGAATTGGCAACATTGTAAAGAAATTTTAAAAGACCGGAGCGTTACAGATGCCGTCAGGCTGGTGCATCATTGCAATGCATGCACTGCCGAAAATATAGCTGCTATTAGTAAAAGTTTGGCGGGCAATCCAAATTTGTCGATTCCACAACGTTCTCAGCACTTAGGCCTATTTTACGGCTCGTTATGACATATTTTGCATTTGAAGTTGCACCTTCATCCATATAGAGTCCAACTCAAACTGCAGTTAAAGCCAGCTAACCATTCGGAACGCCGTAGCAGAGGCGATTTCGTAACCAACGAAGTTCTACTGAGGTGCGATTATTGCTAGTTGATAACTAGGCAAGAGGCTTTTAATACTGATGTTATGAACAAGATTTACTTCAGCGATGAAGTTCATTTCTCACTCGGATGTTACGTCAACAAGCAAAATTGTCCCATATAGGGCTCAGAGAACACAGAAGTGATTGTAGAAAAGCCATTTCATTCAGAAAAAGTGACTGTTTTGTGCTTATTATAGTGCGGAGGTGTCATTGGGCCGTATTTTTTTGAAAATGAAGCTGGAGGAATCGCTACCTTCAATTTACGACGCTATGGCTGTATGATAAGCGGCTCTCCTTCTGGTCTGCAATTGAAGATTATGAACTGGACGATATGTGATTTCAACAAGACGGTGCCACGAGCCACACTACACGACCGATTTTGGCTTTATTGCATGATTGCATGCAATTGCCCACCAAGATCATGCGATTTAACGTCGTTAGACAGTTTTTTATGGGACTGCGTCAGAGATCGTGTCTATGCGGACACTTTCCAAACGTCGGAGTATTTGAAAATCAACATTCGTCAAGTTTATCGTCGAAGTACCACCCGAAATGTGCGAAAAAGTGATCGAAAAGTACCCCAAAATGATCCACTTCCGCAAACAATTCATAGACGGTCATTTAAATGACATTGTATTTCATACATAATGGCAAAGCGCAAGCATTACAATGAAATAAAAGTTGGATCAAAATCATCGCTTTATATGTGTTCTATTTAACTTTACTTGAAAACGAAAATGTTGATATCCCTGTATTACCCAATAAACGCTCCCATTATTTAAACTGGAAATCTGTCAATTTTCACTGTGTGTTATTTTAATTAATGAATAAGTTTAGGATAATATCATAGAAGTGTAATTTTTTTCTAGATGAGAGTTTGTCTTTTTCTGCTCAAGTTTTTTCGTGAGGAAGTAATTTTTCCACTGATAATATTTGAGGCCCGTAAGTTCATGGATGATCTACTGATTCATAGTCAAATCCGATTTTGTATAATTTCGATCCTATTCTCTCTATAGCTACTATATACTTTGGTGCAAATTTCTCCTCCTCGGACAGGAGGATACGCTTGAATTGATGTAGATTTTTACGGCTACCAAGAATGTATACATACTTAATGGTGCCTCTGTTATATGTTTCTAATTGTGACAAACAAAAACGGACAAACTTTCCCCATTCTACAGTGATGGATGTAGAAATGAAGTTGGAATGATGATTATGATTTTTATGTAGATTATATTTCTACTTTTGGCGACCCTACTGTGAAAAGGCTGCATCATGAATTTGGTCGCAATCGTCTTCGCTTAAGGCTGGCAGTATGATGACTTTTTGCGGTGAAATCTGAATCTAAACCTTTCTACCAAATAGTAGTACACTTTCTGGTGAGAATTTTTTTTTTTTTTGGTTTTAAGTGGCAAAGCCAATCTGTTTCCAACATTGAAATCGAAACAATTCACATGTTTGCATCGTATTATGTTCTGTGAAATGAACTACCGATGAGTTTGACCGGTAGCATGGGGTCAGAAGGCCCCAAGATCACTTGGTGTAGGACTCCTAGTGAAAGCATCATGCGGGTTGTGGTTGATAGCAAAATTGCTGGTAGAGACTTTGTGCTCGAATGTGGAGTTGCATTGCAACCGGGTGCTACAGACCCATAGAATAGCAGAGGTGGTAACATAGGCCTCACCTCTGCCAATGGAGATTATGTACTAGCATAATCAATTTGGTATCTCCTGGCTTTAAGAAAGGGCTGACAATTGCGGCAGTACCGAAATTGTCAGCCCCATTTCCTAGATATTCCAAGTTATACTTGGCTATCCCAGGCGGGCGTTGGCAATCACATTGTACTATGACTAGTGTGTCGCACACCGTGAGTAAGACCTTCACGGCGAAACACACATTAAACCCCCGTGGACTCTGTAAAATATTGGGTAGCAGAGTTTAAACGAGGTCGTACGACGACCTGCCAAGATGAATACCGTAGTGGTCGAACAATTGAGGCGTCCAGACACGGTTAAGAAAATCCACAAAATGGTATTGGATGTTCGTCGGCTGAAAGTGGTGAGCTAGCTGAAATGATAGGCATTTCAAGAGGTGCTATACGTCGTATATTGACCGAAGATTTGGAGATGAGAAATCTGTGCGCAAGATGCGTGCCGCGCTTGCTTTTAATAGAGCAAAAACAGCCTCGTGAAGATGTTTCCAAAGAGTGTTTGGCGATGTTTCACCGCAATGAAGCCTAATTTTTGCGTCGATTTATAACCCTGGATAAGATTTGGGTCCACTACTTCACACCTGAGACAAAGTGGCGGTCAAAGCATTGGACTGGAATGGGAGAACCGTGTCCAAAGAAGGCAAAGACTGTTCTATCTGTAGGCAAGGTCTTGGCGTCTGTTTTTTTGGGATGCGCATAGGATTATGTTTATTAAATGCCTTCAGAAAGGAAAACCCTTTAACGGCGAATATTATGTAAATTTTTTGCAGCGTTTAGGTGACGCAATTATGGAAAAAAGGGATGCAGTTACAGAAAAATTAAGTAGTATTTTATCAAGAGAGTGCTTCAGTTCACACATCCACTATTGCTATATCCAAAAGTAATGCATTAAATTTCGAATTCCTTCATCACATACCATTATTTAGATCCCTCGGATTATTTTCTATTTGAAAGCGTGAAAAAATGGTTCGGTTGTAAAAGATTTGCTAACAATGAAGAGGTGGAATCTGCGGCTATTTCATGGAATTTGACTGTTTTTATTATAAACAGGGTATAGAAGCTGTTGAATATCACTAAAACAAATGTATCTGTCGAGCTAAAATGATATTATGTTGAAGAATAAGGAAAGTTGTTCCCAACTTTTTTGTGCCTTCTTTGTTAGGTCGACTATTTTTGGCACCGCCGTCGTTGTACTTATGTAGCTCTAATGGCGAAATTCATGGAGGCCGTTCCTTCAATATTAGCTGCTGTGCTAGAAAACACTCATATTGTGCAAAAATTGAAAATGCAAAATCGTCATGTGCCTTATTGTGAAACTAAATTAGAATATAAAATAAAATTACGATACATTATATACTGCAAGATAATTTAACCGTGAAACTGATTTGTTTTCATTGGATTCCACATATTTAATTGAACAAAACCTCTAAAAGATGCTCCCGTCAAAAAAAGATTTCAAACGCATAGAACAGTGTAAAGATCATGAAGGAAGACTTATCTCAGCGGACGTATTGCTTCAACCGAGTTTTAAGTTTTATAGCCTAACAACAACACCACAATATCAACACATACTGATAGATGGCACCTATAGATAAGTGCATTACTAAATTATGTAAACAGAAACCGGCTCTATTTTAGGCCCTACCACCTTTAGGGTCTTGTTTTACAATTACTACACTACCATTTTGTTGTTATGGTTTCTGTGAACAAACCGCAATAAAGCCGAGAATTTTTTTTTTTTTTTTTTTTTTTGCAATTTCAAGAAATTTTATATCTACAGTCTGAATGTTGATATTGACACTTTACGCTTTAATGATCCACTTTTATGTAGTTTAAGCGCCTCTCTCGCTCGAGTCTTCAAGTTTTCAATATAGCTGGCGTTATTGTTGTTATGATTAGTTTTGAAGTCGGCATTAGGAAAACAAAACAATAGCAACAATAACAATAATAACAGCAACAACAAAACCTAAATGGTTCTTCACTTCATAAAACATTTCTACACACACACACAGGCATACAGACATACTCGTGTCTTAAGCAGATTGACTTCAACACACCCAGAGAGTGTATCGTATGTGTGTACGAGTATTTGTAGATTTGTATACATTTTAGACGTTCGTTTTAATCTCACAATGCAATGTTTCCAGACCGAATGGCTTACATTCATCATTATGAAAACGACAACAACAATTAATAAATAAATAAATATGTTTGTGTATTAATGAAATGTATAGCCGAGTCTAAGATAATAATAATAATAATAATTCCGCAAGGCCGGGGGTGGTTGCTTGGCCTGAGTTAGCTATACTGGCTGGCTGGCTCGCCAGCTAGTTGGTTGGCTGCTGGGATGGCGATGGCTGCCAGATCGGTTGGCTGATCGCGGCGGTAGTGTTCTCGATTGGTGGCCGGCGGTGGGCTGAAGCTGAAGAAATTGAAACTGAAACTGAGCCTCAGTCTGGCGTCTACTTCAACACATCGAGTGTGGTTGTTGTGGTTAAATCTTTTGTTCTCTTTATTTTTGCACGAGAAAATATACTACTGCTGTCATTGTTTTGTGTTTAATTATTTTTATTTATACTTGTTTTTTTTTGTATTTTGTATTTTATAATAAGTTTTATATAAATATTCATATCATTTTTTTTTTTTTTTTGGTTTGTTTGTAATTTCTTTATGTTGTCAAGTATTTGAATTCAATCCGCATGTTTCTTACTGCTTCTCGTTTTGATTTCATTTCATTTGATTTGATTTTTTTTTTCTTCACTTCTTCTGAGAAATGTAAACAATGGGTTGAATGGAAGCTGCGATTTGCATAATATTCAAAGTGACTAATATTTATCTTTATCTGTTCATGTGGCACACACAGACACACATAGGCAAACACACAGTCATACCTACTTGGCTGTAACAGATGTAAGAATATCAGAATGTCATTAGGAATAAAATAAAATTTTCCAAAAATAGTTGCAAAAAATTTCTGCGGAAGTGGGTTGATTTGTCAACCTCAATACCACATAGAAATACTTAGATAGCAGTGCAAGTTGGGTTTTAATTGAATTTGCCGCCGAATTTGAATATTTTTTATCTTAAGTTGTGATTTCATTGGAGCTATATAATTTGAAAATCTTTCTCTTCTTATATAAGTCATGGCCGTGTTGGATCGAGAGGCTGCTTTAAAGTGTCATAGCTGCGTGGCAATTGCAAACATATTGCAATTAATTTTTAACCATTGTGATACCAATAATGACGCATGTTATATGAGGAATATGTGAGGGTTGGCTTTTATACAGGGTGGGCCATATGAGTGTTGGTGGGGAGAATATGTTGTTCGCTGCGCCGCTTCCTGGAAATTTAGTCGCCATGGAGCCGTACACGGGAGTGCAGCGTGCATTTTGTGTCCGAGCGTATTACGAAAACAATAAATCAGTGATTACTGCACGACGTTTGTATCGGCATGAACACGGTTTACACGATTTAAGTGAAGTTCCAAGCGCTAATGTAATACGAAAATGGATCAGAATGTTCGAAACAACCGGCTCAACAGTACCAATTACGGTTCGTGGTCGCCCAGTTTCTGCAAGATCAGCCGACATTGTGGAGCGTGTTCGTGTTTCAGTTCAGCGAAATCCGCAACAGTCAACACGTAAGAGAAGTCAGTCTTTGGATGTCAAAAGAACAACTTTACGACGAATTTTGAAACGTACTTTGCATTTGAAGGCTTATAAGATTCAGATAGTCCAAGAATTAAAACCCGATGATGCCAATAACCGACTTAACTTTGTCACGTGATTTTTAGTGATGAGGCCAATTTTCACCTTAATGGCCATGTGAACAAGCAAAATTGTCGGTTCTGGTCCGAGACTAATCCCCGACGCTTGCATGAACGTCCACTTCACAGCCCTAAGCTTGTCGTGTGGGTTGGGATAACGTCAACCGGTATTATTGGACCATACTTTTTTGAGGACGAAAGAGGGCATGCGATTACGGTTAGAGTGAACAATTATTGCAACATGCTAGCAGACTTTTTGGTGCCAGCTTTGCAAGAACTTCAAGGCAATACCTCGAGGATGTGGTTTCAACAGGATGGGCCACATGTCATACGCCTGGGGTATCCATAGAGCTGCTGAAAAATGTTTTTCCTGGAAAACTCATTTCGAAAAGGGGGGATATTGAATGGCCGCACGTAGCCCAGATCTCTCTCCATGCGATTATTTTCTATGGGGCTACCTCAAATCGGTAGTTTACGAGAATAATCCGACCAATTTAGAGCAGTTGAAGAGGAACATTATTCAGGAAAGTAACAAAATGCCGAGAACAACTTTTCAACGAGTTTTCCAAAATTTGCGACTTCGGTTCCAAGAGTGTCAAGCAGCCGAGGGAAGCCATTTGGACAACATTATTTTTAAGTCTTAAAAATTCCCATGCTTCTACTTTTTAAAAATACAAATATATTTTTTTTATGCTTCGTAGTTTTTCTTTAATTGAATATTTAAACCGCCAACACCCTTATGGCCCACCCTGTATTTTGATATAGGCAACACTGATGTAGATATCTTAAATCTGGAAGCAAATATATAAGAAATATCCAACACGCATGCAGTTGTGAAAAGCGAAACCAAGAGGCGGACCATTTAATCGAGTGTGTGCGAGAGGGACTGTTTACATAGATGTATACTCACGCACGTTCATCTCAAGTGAGTCGTAAGTAACATATCGGGAAGTAAACAGAAGTCAGTTCACCTCTTTTTTTAGTTGGTCCTCTGAAAATTAAGTACTCTAGCAACCAATCCAGATAGCCCAAAAATACGAATATTTTGGCAGCATCTTATTTATTTGGATAGTCAATATAAAGGCTAAAAACACATTGTCTGTGTATCTGTGTGTTACATATTGGCTTCTATGGCATTGCAGAGAATACGACAAAGCTTTGGCTAATTACTGCTGTTTAAAATTTCACCACAATCACTCAAGGTTTTCCTTTTATCTATCCTAACAACCTACACTAAACTGTTCCATAGTGAAATTACGAATAAAATATTTATCGTAGTTTTCACTCTTTGCCTATGTAAGAATATAAAACAATTAATTTAGAGAAAATTTAGAACAATTTGCACTTACATTAAAGCAAAAGAATTACTTAAGTGCACAAAAAATGAAGGTCTTTGTGATTTTTATAAATTTATCGGAAGAGATACAATTCTTTGGTCTTTTTTTCTTATTCGATAAACTCATTTACTGACTTTGGTTTCTAACTTTCATTTTAAAAAGTCTTTAATAATTGCTCAAGGTTTCACTTTTATCTATCCTACCAACCTACACCAAACTGTCCCATAATAAAATTGCTAATAAAATATTTATTGTAATTTTCACTCCACTCTCTACCTATGTAAAAAAATTAAAACTATTAATTCATATTTAATAGTTCTATTTAAAAATATATAATACTATTAATTTAAAGAAAATTTAGAAGAATTTCCACTTACTTTAAAGCCAAACACTTATTTGAGTCCACAAATTATAAAAGTCTTTGTCATTTTTATACATTTACCGCAAGAAATAAAAGTCTTAGACGATCTTTTTATTTTTATTTTTTTTATTTATTTTATTTATTTATTTTATTTATTTATTTTTTTTTTTCCCTTTTTTTTTTTTTTTTTTTGATTCGAAAAATACATTTACTGACTTTTGTTTCCAACTTTGATTTCAAAAAGTCTTTAATAATTGTTATTGAGGAATAAAAAAAAATTTAAATAAATTGAGTGACGTAATAAATATCGCAAATATTTTGTATTTTCGAATTTTTTATTAGTAATATTACAAATTATTTAAAAAAAATGGGTTTATTTGGATGCTCACCGTTTCACCTGTAGATTGCAAGTGAAGTGGTAAATCGGTTGCTATGTCCGATTTTACCTACTAACGATATGTTCGATGGGCAAAAGCTTTTGCATCTTTTAATTTTTTATGGTTTTCTTTTGCATCTTCGAAATGTTCTAAATTTAATTCACAATAGAAGTAGTTCAACATGATTGTAGGGAAGAAGTTTAACAAATTCACATTAGCAAAGAATGTATCCGTTGGTTTTACAAATTCATTTAATTAGATACATTTAATTTATAGTATTTAGCTTCATATTTCATTAAATTCAAAATTATATAGAATTTAGGTAATAAGCAGTAATAGTAAGCAGTAGTAAGTTGTTTAGAAACAGCATTTTAAACCATAATTATTATTCTTGTAGCAACACAACAGATATCACAAATCACAATAAACATTTTGTGATAAATGCTTATGGCTGTACAGCCCCTGATTTTCCACAGGCTTGAAAGATTTACCGATAGCTAACCCTTGCGCTACTTTAGGATGGGAACAAACTCCACAATAATGTTTCGACCAAATCGCTTCGACTGTCTTCGCTTTGACTATCTGATTTTCCGAATTTAGTCGTAGTTATCATCCTTGCCATTGCGAATTTCCTAAAGGTCGCCCAACATCACTCTGTGAATTATTATGAAACTTAGGCATATTCGGACATTAGTTCCACTCGCATACATTAAATATAATGTTAATATCGTCACTTCAAAAATACCGCCTAATTTTACAATGGCTCAAGAAACCTCCAAGTCTATTGACGCGAAGAAATTTACAAAAAATTCAATAGCGGTGCCTCGAAAGACGGCAAAAAACGACAAATTATGGATCTATTATGGATATGGGAAGAAATAGCACTCTAAATACCTTTTGTAAACGAACTAAATTCAAAAGTTTTTTCCACATAAGGCATTTTGAATAAACAAAATGTAAATGTCCAATGAGCTTAGATTACGTAAAGAGTATACAAGACACTCGCTGCTAACGCCAACATTACCAACGAGTGTCTGATATGCAATAGGACGTTACGAAAGTACAAGGGAAATAAATGGAACCCAATCCCCTAAAATTAGCGATTTCCGCAAACATTATGAGGATCATGACTTAGGAATATACTCATGGAAAGTCCAGACTATTGCAGTTAACGGATATCCTTAACAAATATAATATAATGTTAGGCAGGAAGTAAAAACCAAGACATCTATTACAGCTGCCATGCAGAAACACATGCATTTTTGGATGTGAATTTGTTATTAGCAAAATATTTTACAAATTGACAAAAGATTAACGTAAATGATAAACTTTTGATATGAATTTGTAATTGTCCAAAGACTGAATGATCTTGGCCACAGTCTAATATTGTAAGCAACGGAATAGAGGACAATTTTTTTACTAGTCTTCGCATGCTTCGATAGAGAAAAAAGACGCTGCGTTTAAAACAACATTTTATGTGTAATTAGAAACTGCTCCCCTGGGCAAGACAATAATATTTTTATGGGGGTTCTTAGTGTTAATATATGAAGTGGAAACAGTCTTCGTCCAATAGCCGGTAGATTCAGTTTATATGGCAACACTTTTGAGTCCGTTAACTTGGACGGATTACATTCACGCCAGAAAGTGGTACCAGACTCCTACTCAGTGATATCCCCAAGACAGCCGGGCTACCTTCTGATCAAAACACGGCAAACTAGATATTGTAACGGAAAAGAGGAACATTTGTTTACTAGTCTTAGCATGTTCGAAAAAAGACGGTGGGTTACAAAGACGGTGGGTTTATTTATAACTAGAAGAAACATACGACCACTCCTCTGGCCAAAACATTAATATTTTTATGGGAGTTCTTAATGTTAACATACGAAGTGGAGACAGTCTTCGTCCAATAGTCGGTAGATTTAGACTATATGGCAACACTTCTGAGTCCGTTAACATAGATAGATTAGTTTCACGCCAGTAAATGGTGCCAGATTCCTACCCAAAGATATACCCAAGATAGCCGGGCTACCTCCTGATCAAAGCATGGCACACTAGATTAGCCACGTGTTAATTGATGAAAAGCAGGCTTGTAATATAATGAACGTGCGATTGATCCATGCTGCTAACTTAAACAACCGGTTGCTGCAAAAGTACGAGACTCAGTGACGACTACTACCAGGAAAACCGTACTTGGATGTGAAAATCTGCGCTGAATCAAGTCCTGATATAGTAATTTAAGGTTGAAATACTTAAAAAAAAGCTGCAAAACATGGCAACATTGAGGACAATTGTAACTCATGCTACGTGCAACTCGTGGTACGTGGAAGAAAAGGGAAAATGCGATCAAAGGGTGATGTAGCAGATGAAAATATGGAAAAAGCTTATCCCCACATCATTATTGTTTTACAGCTACAAAATATTGTAAAACATGTTATGACATTAACATATGTATGAAATACTCGTATATGAATTTATTATAGTTTATAGAGAGTAATGACGTCGTATTTATAATTCATCCGCCGTAATATAGGCTGTATACCGACATCGATGGGGTTACGCGCCTCAGACGCTAGCTGAAATGACAAGATTTCCAAGACGCTCTTAAACTTTGTTAAGACGAATTTAAAAAAATGCGCAGAAGGTCAAAACGTTTGAATTTCGTTTCTATATATTACGAGTTAAAAATTTTTGTAGTAGTCACTATATGAGCGAAAGTAGTCACTATATGCTAAATTTCAATCGGGAAGCCAATGCATTATTCGCTGCTTTTCTTCTTGGCAGAAGTCAAATTTAAATGTAAGATTTTCTACTGGATTGATGTACACATTGTGCCCGTTAAAAAAAATATATTCCCAAAAACAATGTATTGCTTTTTTCAACTCAATACATTCTTTAGCATTATATCCATAACGAGGCGAATTGAATGAGTGCACGCAAACTCACTAAATTTGGAAAGCTTCCAAATATCTCATTTATAGAAAGAAAAAGAATTTATTTTTTCTTATATATGTATATTAGGAGGGCGGTCCTAAAACTAGCCGATCTAACAAAAAATTTGTGTCTTTTTTGTTGGAACAAATTTTCTTTACTTTTCAACATAATCCTTTTTTAGCTTGAAACACATTTTCCAGCGATATTCAATAGCTTCTATATCTTGTTTATAAGAAGAATTATCAAACTTCTTAAAATAGCCATCAACCACAGATACCACCTCTTCATTGTTGGCCATTTTTTCAAGTTAGGAAATAGAAAATAATCCGAGGAAGCTAAATAATGGTGTGTAATGAGGCAATTCGAATTTTAATTCATTACTATTGAATATAGTAATAGTGTCGATATACTATTGGATATAGCAATAGTGGATATGTGAACTGAAGCATTGTCTTGATAAAATAATACTTTATTTTTGTTTTTCGCTAAATGCGTCCCTTTTTCATTATTTGATTTCCTAAACGCTGCAATAAATTAGCATCACATTCGCCATTGAGGTTGATGGTTTTTCCATTCTGAAGATAATCAATGAAAATAATCTCATGCTCATCCCAAAACACAGACTCCACAACCCTGCCTGCAGATGGAAACGTCTTCATCTTCTTTGGACGCGATTCTTCCATAATAGTCCACTGCTTTGACTGTTCCTTTGTCTCAGTTGTGAAATGGTGAACCCATATCTCATCCATGGTTATAAATCGACGCAAAAATTCGGCTTTATTGCGAAGAAACATCGCCAACCACTCTACTGAAACATCTTCACGACGCTGTTTTTGCTCTATTGAAAGCAAGCGCGGCACCCATCTTGCGCACAGCTTTCTCATCATTAAATCTTCGGTCGATATATGATGTATAGCACTTTTTTAAATGCCTATAATTTTAGCTAACTCACGCATCTTCAGCCGACGATCATCCAATACCATTTTGTGGATTTTCTGAACCGTGTTCGGTAGGGACACCTCAAATAGTCGACCACTGCGCTGTTCATTTTGGCAGCCCGTCGTGCGACCTCGTTTGAACTCTGCTACCTAATATTTTACAATCGTAAATGAAGGAACGGTTTCCCACAGATTAGAATATAGTTCGGCTTTAATAATGGTTGGACTGAGACTTTGTAAATGAAAATATTGAATTTCATAACGACGACCAGTTGTTTCCATGTTTACAAATTCACTGAGATGGTTGGCTTTTGATGGCTCAAATAAAAATACTAAACATATCGTATGCTTTATAAGGTTGTCGCTTGTCATCAAAATAATTTTTTTCAAACTACTGGCACAATCTATACGTCATGTCGGCTAATTTTAAGACTGCCTTCTTGTATATAATGAGTTAAATTGATGCACATTACATAAATGCATTGATTACTGCTTACCTACTGCTTACTTACTGCTTAATTTGCTGCTTCCTTACTGCTTACCTACTGCTTACTTTACCGCTTACCTACAGCTTACTTACTGTTTACTTACTGCTTTCTTTACTGCTTACTTACTGCTTATCTACTGCTTGCTTTACCGTTTACCTACCGCTTACTTACTACTTATCCCTATCCTTTATCCCCTATCCCTGTCCCCTATCCCCATTGAAGAAGAGATTCATAAACCCAATGAAATGAAACCGTAAAGAAAACAACTTTGTATCGCTTCTTCAAATTAGTATGCGAAATCCTATCAATACACTTCATTTTCATTTTATTTCCAACAATCTGGCAAGTCTTTTGGTAAATAATAATAATAATCTTAAAGCCATCCACTATATAAAGAGATCATAGTAGGTTTCTGATATTTTATTTTTCATAGTTGTCGCTGGTGCTGCCTCCGCTGCGATTGTTGTTGATCGTGTAATTAAAATATTACACTTGTTTTTGTTGTTGTTGTTGTTGCTGTTGCTGTTCTTGTTGCCGGTGGTTTGTTGTCTTTATTTCTACTTATAGTTTGAGTTTAATTTTAGTAGAACAGGAACGTAAAGCTGCACTACGTATGCACTGAGGAGGATAGAAGAAAAAAAAAACACAGTAACAAAAACACAAAATTCAGCGCAGGTTTTTTCAGTGTTTACGAGAGAAGACCACAAAAAAAAAAACAAAAATACGTGGAGGAAACTTGTTCATCGGAATTTTTCTAATAAATCAAAATGAAAAAAAAAATTGGAAAATATTTTGCGTAGAAAAAAACAAGGAAAAACTTAGCAAAATGCTTTTGATTGTAAGGAGAAATGAAAAACCTGGATGAGTTGCAGAGGTCTACTATATTATAATATAAAGAGTGATAAAAACCCTCCTGACATAATACTTATTGCCATGGATTTTTAGTTTATACATTAAAAGCATGCTCTCTTAGCTTTCAGGGATGAGTAAAGTACTGACAATTTCCTAGTTATTCCTTTGATAATCTATGCAAAATTTAAACAACAAATCAATTGATTTGTATTGGTTATATCTTTGGGAGAAATACAGCGTTATCAAATCTTTACAATAACGTTGTAAAAACATTTGAAAACACATTGGCGCCATTAGTCGTGAAACTATTCTATGTGGTCATAGAATTAGTTTCTTAAAAAGATTATATTACGTTTCGTTCGCCCAATAGCACCAATTTCGCTTACAAAAAGTGACCTACTAGACACTTTATGTCACAACCACAACGTTCATATCAAAAAATACGAGGTTTTTATCCATTTAAGTTTAAGGTTTAAGTTTTAGTTAAGGTTTAAGAATACTTTAGAACAGTTTTAGTTCAGCTGGAGTAATTATGCATTCGATACTTTGCTTTATTCATATGCAAACTGTCCCGAAAGAAAATTTATATTTAATGGATTGATTGAAAAACAGGTGATATTTAAAAAAATATGTACAGGGTGGGCCATAAAGGTGTTGGCGGTTTAAATATTCAATTAAAAAAAAACTACGAAACATAAAAAAAAATATATATTTGTATTTTTAAAAAGTAGAAGCATGGGAATTTTTAAGACTTAAAAATAATGTTGTCCAAATGGCTTCCCTCGGCTGCTTGACGCTCTTGGAACCGAAGTCGCAAATTTTGGAAAACTCGTCGAAAAGTTGTTCTCGGTATTTTGTTACTTTCCTGAATAATGTTCCTCTTCAACTGCTCTAAATTGGTCGGATTATTCTCGTAGACTACCGATTTGAGGTAGCCCCATAGAAAATAATCGCATGGAGAGAGATCGGGGCTACGTGGGGGCCATTCAATATCCTCCCTTTTCGAAATGAGTTTTCCAGGAAAAACATTTTTCAGCAGGTCTATGGATACCCTAACCGTATGACATGTGGCCCCATCCTGTTGAAACCACATCCTCGAGGTATTGCCTTGAAGTTCTTGCAAAGCCGGCATCAAAAAGTCTGCTAGCATGTTGCAATAATTGTTCGCTCTAACCGTCATCGCATGCCCTCTTTTGTCCTCAAAAAGTATGGTCCAATAATACCGTTTGACGTTATCCCAGCCCACACGACAAGCTTAGGGCTGTGAAGTGGACGTTCATGCAAGCGTCGGGGATTAGTCCAGAACCGACAATTTTGCTTGTTCACATGGCCATTAAGGTGAAAATTGGCCTCATCACTAAAAATCACGTTGTTGAAATTGTTGAACCGCTCTAGCATCAAATTGACAAAGTTAAGTCGGTTATTGGCATCATCGGGTTTTAATTCTTGGACTATCTGAATCTTATAAGCCTTCAAATGCAAATCACGTTTCAAAATACGACGTAAAGTTGTTCTTTTGACATCCAAAGACTGACTTCTCTTACGTGTTGACTGTTGCGGATTTCGCTGAACTGAAAGACGAACACGCTCCACAATGTCGGCTGATCTTGCAGAAACTGGGCGATCACGAACCGTAATTGGTACTGTTGAGCCGGTTGTTTCGAACATTCTGATCCATTTTCGTATCACATTGGCGCTTGGAATTTCACTTAAATCGTGTAAACCGTGTTCATGCGGCGCAGCGAACGACATATCCCCCCGCCACCCCGCGCTGCGCGTTACCGAGAAATTGAAGAATTAAATCGCCAACACTCATATGGCCCACCCTGTATTATATCTATTGAGGACGTATTCATTCATACCAGTGGGTAAAAGTTCTCAATTGTTTGGTATCGTGGAACGTATTTCCACATCAACGTCAACTTTACTAATTAAATCAAACGTACAAAGTTGCTCTATTTTACTGTCGTAACCGTAATTCTAGAAAAGTCCCACCCTCAGATAAAGAGGGAAAGAGATTACATATATCATACTTGGCCGTTCTGGGAGCGGTTTTGATGATCTTTCTAGAATATACACTTAGAGAAATTACACTCACATGCTACAATTGTTTTGTGAAGTTATAATGACGATTAAGGTTATGAAGATGTTCGAGAAAAGATGTCGATAATGGTATTTTGGCGAATACCGCAATTGTCACCCGTCCAATCAATTCTGCAAGTTTTTAAATAATATTGCCTGTTAGCAATAATAAATAACTACTAATCGAAACACGATATTAAACCGAGTAAAGAACCAAACTGACATTACATTAAAGATTGAGCATAAATTCCAGAACAAGTATGAATTCAAAAGCGATAAAAAATGTTTATGAATTATTAAGTTACATAATTTGAAAATTTATTTCTTAAAAATAATAATTTCTTTTACTTCTTAAATAAAATAATATAATATATGAAACGCCTCGCATTCAGGAAACCTTTTCAAGTTGACAGCAAAAATGTCTAATGACGAGTCGGCTACCATTTCTTTCAAATATACCAGGGAAGTCGGTTTATTGGCGTTTACTTTGTATTGTATTGGGATAACTCCATAGGAGGCCAATTTATGTCATGTTATCAATTCACCAAAGAAAATTTAACGAGTTCATGAAAGAGACGTATGACAGGACGTTACTGCCGTCCTGCTGGAAAAGTGTTTTTTGGTTACAGCCTGCTATGGTTTGCAGTTCAAGCAAAAAGAATTGTCTAACACCTACCATATAATGCACTGAATTCTCTGATGCAACGTGTTTCCTCTTTCACGTTCAATAAATTAAAGCACGCTTATTCCACGCCACAACATACCAGCTCATACTATCACTTTAAGTGATTTAAAGGGGTTTCTGTTGTTTAAGTTTTGTATGACCTGCACTCCAGTAGCAGCAGTTTTACTCACTTATGTGTTCAATAGGGTAAAAATTTGCTGCATTCGAAGACAAGACCTTGATAAAAGTTGAAAAGCGGTCAGTGGCCTCATTTACGAAGTCAAGCCTCCCATTGCCATTCTGGGGCTTTAATTCTTACACCAATCGAACTTTGTAGGGAAGCAGATTTAAGTCTTTATGCAAAATGTGGTGCACTGATGATCTGCGCACATTTAGAACCCTTGCGCGATTCCGAATTGAACAGATTGTCTTACAGTCGGCGTTTTCTAAGATCTTGATGGCTTTGACAGCGGGATTTCGGTGTCTCCAGTGGTGTGCAGAGGTGTCCAACCTTGGCGCGATGGCTGATAGATGCTACTATCGTTCGCACGATCGGGGGTTCAATCTTGCATAGATTAACCTATCATTATTTGAGTGGGTGTCACATCGATGTGCCTGGCGAACACTTCGAGTAGTCGACTAATCGACAAGTTGAGAAAGTGCTTCTCAAAGTGTGGAATTCGAAGTCGTCGTTAAACTGTAGGTTCCGTTGAATAAGTCCAAAAATAGTCTACTGAATGTGGGAAGCTCTTCCATACCTCATTTGTAAGATGTTAGGGAATTTGTTAGTGTTGTAACTGGCACTTCAACCTATTCGACTCAATTTCAAACGAGGGAAATGCGTCACTTAAGTGACGAAAATCTTGAATGTTACAAAATCTTCTAGGCACTACAGATACCGAATCAAAGTTTTTGTAAAACTCTCACACCTATAATGAGCGGTCAGCTCCCAAGAAATACTCAATAGTGACTGAGTTCCCAACAGCCAGGTTATCGATTGACATGTCCGACACAGCCCTCGAATTCGTTGTGTTCGCACAGTAATCTAAACAGGGATGAACTTTCTTTTGAGACGCACTGTACTATGAGATGCACTAAGGAATATTTCAGTAACAGTATTACAATAACAATATTTGTATTTCTAAGTTGCAGAACATTGTTTTTAGAGATGACACAAAACAAAAAAGTATCATTCAATTATTCTTGGCTTTTAGCCAGATCTCCTACACAATATTGGCCAACAAGAAATTTGTGACAGATTTTTCCCCTACCAAGATTTTTTCCTCCATGGATGTACATTTTGGAGGGAAAAGGATTCGGTCTGGTGGCTCATAGCCGTTATGGCTTATTGCTGCCGTTTCACTTATCTAAAATTTTACTGTCGCGGGTTGTGATGTTTGAAGGCATTTGAAGTCTGCCCAGAGTTTTTGTTGTCCGTTGAATGAATGTAGTATCGACTGCTCCATCTGCCTGGGGTCTCCGTGCCTGCAGGTATGTAAAAATGTCCAGTCCGTATCCTTTTGCCACAGAGCGACCAATCCCGTGAAGTACGGTGTATAAATCACGACTTGGTAGTAGCTTTGCTATGTGCTTTGCTGCGCAGCTCCAACCGGTGAGTTTGGCCGGTAGCGTGGGGATCAGGAGGCCCCAGGACCGAGTTCCCGCCTGATCATTTGGTGTTGGACCCCTAGTGGGAGCATCACGCGAGTTGTGGTTGATATCTGGCTGCGAAGAAAGGGCTGACAATATATGTTAATACCACAATTGTCAGCCCCTTTTCCTAGATAGCCCAAGTTTTACTTGGAAATCCCAGGGGGCGTTGGAAATCGCATTGTAGTATGCCCAGTGTGGCGCACACCGTGGGTAAGGCCTTCACGGCGACACTCACGTTAAACCCTCGTGGACTTCTGTCGCGGGTTGTGGTTGATACCAAAATCGTTGATAGAGACTTTGTGCTTAAATGTGGAATTGCATTGCAGCCGGGCGCTACAGACCCATAGAGTAGCAGAGGTGGTAAGATAGGCCTCACCTCCGCCAATGAGAATTATGTCCCATACAAGCATCATCAATTTGGTATCTCCTGGCTGGAAGAAAGAGCCGACAATTGCGGTAGTACCAAAGTCGTCAGCCCCTTTTCCTAGATGGTCCAAGTTTTATTTGACTATTCCAGGGGGGCCTTGGCAATCGCATTGTACTATGCCCAGTGTGCAAACCGTGGGTAAGGCCTTCACGGCGAGGCTCAAGTAAAACCCTGATGGACTTCTACTCTCAAGGGCAGTTGTTATATCCACAATAACTAGGATTATCACAATTGAATAAAAATATCAAATAGTCATAAAGAGTTTAAGTTCTGAATACGGTAGAATCGGCTCAGTAGGAAAATTTTAGCCACACATGGATTTAACCTACCTCAAATGCGAAACCATCATAACTGGGCTCAGGACTACCAAAGTATACTACAAAATACGTTGAGAAGACTTGTCGTTGAAATTACTACGAATCATAGGTGTCACAACTGGATGTACCGCCCGAACCCACTTCTAGAAAATGGCGAATATTGTATTTCCCTATGGGGAAATTAGTATATTCTTTTCACGCTATGATATCGACTAAAAGATTGTTCTGTCCAAGTTTTTATAGATATTGAGCTTTATTCATCCAGTGGGCCTGTTGGGTCATATAAATCTGCTCGTCCCAGTTATTGTACAAGTTTCTGAACTGGGAGCAGTACCATACTGGCATGGTGGAGGGAGGACTTACGCAAGTCGGACAAGCCTCTTCATACCTCTCCACCAAACTGCAGGCTAATCTGTCTCTCGTCTTTTCCTCTGAAAGTATTGGATATATTAGTTGACACGTACTTATATATATGTATAAGGGAATCAATGAAATCCTCTAAACTAGATGAATCTCAGCATTCGGTTGCAACATTTAAAATATATGGATGACTGCAAAGGACCAAAGGCAGCAAAGGAATGGCAGCCATTACACCAGTATTACTGAAGAAAGTTTTCAATAATTTTCGTTTGCGGTTAGAGGAGTGCCGTCGTAGAGAGGGGTCACCATTTAGATGATGTTATTTTTAAAAGATAAACTCCATTTATTACTCTACAATGCCTTAGATTTATTTTAACCATACCTTTTGTATTTATATTTTAATCTATTTTTTAAATATGCACGTTCTATTACGCCACCCTGTATTTAAATGAAAATTGTAATATATTTTCTTGAAATAAAGCTTAATAATAATAAAAAAAAATTATGACACTAAAATCACCGTAGACTTGTTAATCATAGAACAAAGTCATACAAATAATACGCTTCTCTTTGAATGCACCTGTTAACAACAACTGACTTTAAAACTCAATTTTTCCTAATTAAAGCTAAAAAAAAGCAAACAAAATCTGAATTACAGTTACGTATTGTATTGAGACGCTCACTAAACGATCAGAAGGAATGTTGCCGGACATTTTTTTTTAATTTTTTCTAGCCAGATTTGTGAATTACCACAGTGTGCAGCGGCCCGATTATAAGCGTGTTTATAGAAACATTCATTACCACATAAAAATAGCCAGTTTCGAAGTTTTATGTGTGAAACGGTATCCCATCTCGGTATACCGGGTTCTGTTTGAGAAATGTATCTGCAAATGAATTGTGGGCAGCAATATGTCATATTAGGTCACAAGCAATTGGAGATGATGGTATACCACTGAAATTTATAAAAATGGGTTTTCCGGTAATATCAGCGCATTTGGTTCACATTTTTAATACTATTATAACTACTTCAATATATCCTGAAATGTTGAAATGTGCGAGAGTAATACCAGTACCAAAAGTAAAAATTCCTCGGCAATGTTCTGATTATCGCCCGATAAGTATTCAACCTGTACTTTCAAAAGTTTTTGAACTGCTTATTAATGATCAGCTGTGTTTATATTTACACGAAAATTTATTATTATCAGAATTTCAATCAGGATTTGCGAAAGGGCACAGTACAGTATCGCTAATGGTTGATATGATTGACGAAATAAGGGTAAAATTAGATGATAACTATACCGTGGCCTTAATTAGTTTGAACTTTAGCCGTGCCTTTGAGTCAATATGTCATGAAACACTATTAAATAAGCTATATCAAATTTATAACTTCTCGACATCAGCATGCCATTTCATTCTTTCTTTTTTATGTGGCAGATCACAATTTGTTCAGTCTCAGGGTGTAAACTCGGATTTGAGACGGACATATCGTGGTGTACCACAGGGTTCTGTATTAGGGCCAACGTTGTTTTCAATTTACATCAATGACGTCTTTGGACATATACATATGTATACATTCTCTTAAAGCTCATTTATATGCTGATGATTTGCAACTCCTGGCTCATGAGAATAAAGATTTTTTTGATAACTTCCAAAATCGTGTAAATAATAAGTTGAAAAATATAAGCCGCTGGTGTGAAAATAATTTTATACATATAAACCCATCTAAATCAAAAGCAATAACTTTTAACTTAATCCCTAGCAGATCTGTTTCGTTTATGTTAAGTGGTTTAATTATTGATAATGTTAGCACCATAAAAATATTAGGATTTAGTATTGATGATACTCTAAAATTTGAAAGCCATATCAGGCAGGTAGCTTTTAAAATTACATTCTTGCTATGCAAGTTATATAACATAAATGTGTCTCTTTCGCTAAAAATACGAAAACGTATCGCAAAGCCGGTGTTGATGCCACACGTTATTTATGTGTTAGAAGTTTATTGTGGAACAAGTAGAGGTAGACTAGAGCGATTAAAGATATGCTTTAACCGTATAATTCGTTTTGTGTACAAATTAAAACATTATGATTATGTTACACCTTATACTGTTGAGTTTTTGGGATGTACATTTGAAAACTTTATCGACCTTAGAACTATTTTGTTTTTCTACAAAATTATGAAATTTGGCACACCCAAGTACATAGTTTAATATATTTGTATTTTTAAAAAATAAAAGCATGGGAATTTTTAAGACTTAAAAATAATGTTGTCCAAATGGCTTCCCTCGGCTGCTTGACACTCTTGGAACCGAAACCGCAAATTTTGGAAAACTTGTTGAAAAGTTGTTCTCGGTATTTTTTTACTTTCCTGAATAATGTTCCTCTTCAACTGCTCTAAATTGGTCGGATTATTCTCGTAGACTACCGATTTGAGGTAGCCCCATAGAAAATAATCGCATGGAGAGAGATCGGGGCTACGTGGGGGCCATTCAATATCCCCCCTTTACGAAATGAGTTTTCCAGGAAAAACATTTTTCAGCAGCTCTCTGGATACTCCAGCCGGGGGGGGGCCTATGACATGTGGCCCCATCCTGTTGAAACCACATCCTCGAGGTATTGCCTTGAAGTTCTTGCAAAGCTGGCACCAAAAAGTCTGCTAGCATGTTGCAATAATTGTTCGCTCTAACCGTCATCGCCTGCCCTCTTTCGTCCTCAAAAAAGTATGGTCCAATAATACCGGTTGACGTTATCCCAGCCCACACGACAAGCTTAGGACTGTGAAGTGGACGTTCATGCAAGCGTCGGGGATTAGTCTCGGACCAAAACCGACAATTTTGCTTGTTCACATGGCCATTTAGGTGAAAATTGGCCTCATCATTAAAATTGACTAGCATCAAATTGACAAAGTTAAGTCGGTTATTGGCATCATCGGGTTTTAATTCTTGGACTATCTGAATCTTATAAGCCTTCAAATGCAAATCACGTATCAAAATTCGTCGTAAAGTTGTTCTTTTGACATCCGAAGACTGACTTCTCTTACGTGTTGACTGTTGCGGATTTCGCTGAACTGAAACACGAACACGCTCTACAATGTCGGCTGATCTTGCAAAAACTGGGCGACCACGAACCGTAATTGGTACTGTTGAGCCGGTTGTTTCGAACATTCTGATCCATTTTCGTATCACATCGGCGCTTGGAACTTCACTTAAATCGTGTAAACCGTGTTCATGCCGATACAAACTTCGTGCAGTAATCACTGATTTATTGTTTTCGTAATACGCTCAGATACAAAATGCACGCTGCACTACCGTGTACGGCTCCATGGAGACTACATTTCCAGGAAGCGGCGCAACGAACAACATATCCCCCCGCCACCCCGCGCCGCGCGTTACCGAGAAATTGAAGAATTAAATCGCCAACACTCATATGGCCCACCCTGTATATCCTAGCTTCCTCCATATTCGTCGTTAATACTGTTAATACTATTATTATAATAATTATTATTACAACTTTTTTAAGAAACTGAATTGTAAAATTTCAAGCATGTGTCGCAAAAGGTTGGTCTGCGTAATCAATTTGGCCGTATGCGGCTTTGGATTGCGATATGGAAATAAAATGATAAATAATAATAATAATAAAAGAGAAGTTTTCTGATACTGATACTAATACAATATTCAATATAGCCACTCAATAGTAACCAAAATGTGTTATAGCACTCAACTGTTAACCAAATTAAAACAGTAATATCTGTCCTTCGCTATACAATCCATCGATTGGAAGGAGTTACAAAAATTGTTTATTTGCCGCGTAATCCATTACATTTATCAAAATTTAAATCATTTCATTTTGGTGTTTTCGTCGTTAGCAAAACTTCCGTTTTTGTTTGCAAGTAAACAAAATAATCTGGCAATTTCCGTATGTTTGCGTTTGTATTTGTTGTTATTTTTTTAGGTAAACTTCCTGTACTTCTGTTACGGCTGCAAAAACTTACACTCGCAAAAAAACTGCCTGTCCATGTGCTGATAACTTTCGACCAAACAAAAAAAAAAAAAAAAAAAAAAAAAAAAAAAAATACAAAAAAGGAAAAAAACATGATTGATATATGATTTATGCTAGAATTTAGATTGATGTTAATTTCAACTTATAAAACTGGTTTGCAGTGCTGACACACTATTGCCGCTATTGTTGTTGATAAGCTTCAGTTTAAATCTTTTATATACACGTACATACATACCTATATATAGTAGGTATGTATATATTTTGTGTTTCATAGGTTTCATAGAGAGGTTTTATGCTTAGGTTTGATACGAAATGGTATAATAATATTTTATTTTGTTTATTTTTCAGTAATGGATTATTTAAAGTGTGTTGCTGTTGCTGTTATTTTGGTGACGCACTAAAAAAGATTTTAATATTTATGAAAAACATGATTTTTTTCTCAAAATATTTAGTTTAAATGGCTAAATTAGATTTTGACTACAAGATTTTGGAATTTTTTGTTTTTTATGCATATTTTTATATTTAGCTGATGTTGTTGTTGTTTTTTTTTTTTTTTTTTTGATTATAATAAACATTTCTCTTCTTGCTGTGCTACTTTATCTTGTTGTTTGTTAAATGTTGTCATTTTGTTTATTGGTTGATTTGTAGCCATTGTTGCTGCTGCTGCTGCTGTTGTTGTTGTTGATGCTGTTGCTGTTGTCGTTGATGTGGTATCTGCGTTATCTGTTGCTGGATCTGTTGTTGGATTTTGTTTTTTTTTTTTTTTTTTTGCATTTTATGAAGTGATTTGCCTTCTACCATCAACTTCATTTAAATATTTATTTACTTTATTTTTCGTTGTTGTTTAAAATGAAATACACAAAAATAGTAGTAAAACCACTTTTGGGTTAAATCATTTTTTTTTTCTTCTTTTTTTTTCTACTCGATACGTAGATATTATTTCACAAAAACAAAACCGATTTTTTTTTATTATATCTCTCCTTCAATGACTTTATCAACAGGTTATGAAAGATACCATGATTATTTCATTTCATAGATTTCAGATTAAATTTCAATTGCAAAAACATTTTCACATTGAACACCTGCAGTAGTTGAAAAGATATTCAAAATTGTTGAACAATTTTTGCATCTTTAGTGATTTCTCTTCAGCCTTAAACATTTCTCTGTGGGAATTTTCTCACAACATTCGAATTGGAATTCCTCATTGTAGGATTTTCATTTGAAGGACACAATGATTGGCACCTGTTATTATCTTAGTGGCAAATTTTTCTGAAATTCTTTAACTTATCAATAATTTTTTTCTTCCTTTCTCATGTTTTCACACACTATTATTTTCGGAAAAGCTATTTTATTGCCAATACAATATTTCAACTCTTCTTTTTTTAAACTATAAAATTTAAAATTTGAAATCTTTTAATTCATTTCTCCGCCCTAACAGTAGATTTTTTTCAAAATTTTCTCTAAGCTCATACATATATATAAGTATATGTATATATAAGCTTATATATATACGTATATTTATATTTATATATATTTATATATATACATATATATATATATATATATGTTTTGTTTTTGTTTTCTTATTTCGTTTCTTTACGTTTCGATTCGATCTGAAAGTTGTAGTTTTTCAGTTTCTCGAGCGCGTCTCACACGTTGTTGATTACGACTGACTTAAAAAAATATAACCGTTTGTATCAGTTGTTCAGTTTAGTTCAGAGCAACAACACAACACCATACAACAGCAGCAGCCACCAGCCAGCAGCAGCAGATACTTTTTGTTGTTGTTGTGGCCGCTGTTGTTTTCAGCTTTTGGTTTTTTTTTTTTTCTTGCTTACTAGTTGTTGCTTTGTATCACACTCAGCTGGCTCCAGCTCTGGCTGTTGGACTCGCTTGCCGACTTGCTCTGTGTGTTCACGTTGCTCTGATGCTGGGGCATGGATGGAGGAGATGCTGTGCCAATGGATGGATGAATGTTTGTAGATTTCAACTCATTTGCTTAACATTGCCGGAGGCTAACATCATATTAAATCGTTTGGAGGAAAGGAAAAAAAAAATAGAAGCAAACATAAACTCAACAGTAACAACAACAGCTCCGCTTGAACTTTAAATATGATGATGTTATGGCAAGAGGAAGAGTTTTTCCTTAGTTTTCTTTGAAAGCGATGGACATTGGGCGATTTTTTGCAGTGTATGGAAAAGGAGATGACGCCAAGACAGCTGGAATGTGTAGTGTCAATAGATATATCAGACTGATCTGGTAGACGATTATTTGACATTGCACACCAATACACTAAAAGAAATTTAGTGACCCAAACATTCGAGTGGGAGCAAGCAAATTATAGTAGACCATAGGTCAAAGAAAGGATTTACATCAAAGACACTGATAGATGTCCTGATTCAGAGCCACCCAGTGTCGCTCAAGCATTTAATGTCCCTGTAACGGTTAATGTTACGGTCTAGATTTAGAACTACCACAAGCAAAGTCCAGTTTCATCATTAAGAAGCCAACGGATATTTATGCAGGAATCATGTTTGGTTCACCCACCAAATTGAAGTAAAAATTCGTATTTATTGTATCGGGTTGCTCGGAAAGATCATTCGGTTTTTAAAAGAAATTTATTTACAAATTTATACACAATAAAACAATTATTTTAATCTATTATATAATCTCCCCCTTTTCTAATTACTTCTTCTCACCTCTCTGGCAGCATTTTAACCCCTCTCTCATAAAACTCGCGTGGTTTTTGTGAAAAAAGCGTGCAATTCGATTTTTCACTTCCTCGTCATTGTGGAAATTCAAATCCTTCAAGTGTTTTAATCTATTATATAATCTCCCCCTTTTTTAATTACTTCTTCTCACCTCTCTGGCAGCATTTTAACCCCTCTCTCATAAAATTCGCGTGGTTTTTGTGAAAAAAGCGTTCAATTCGATTTTTCACTTCTTCGTCGTTATGGAAATTTAAATCCTTCAAGTGGTTGCTCAGACTGGGAAATAGGCGATAGTCGGACGGGGCGAGGTTTGGGGAGCACAGTGAGTGAGATAAAACTTCTCACCCAAGCTCTAGTCCGTAAGGCAGTGTGAGGCGGGCGTTGTCATGATGGAAGATAAGGTCTCCCCAATTAATGAGCCTCGGCCGTTTTTGTTCCAATGCCGTCTTCAATTTATTTAATTGTGCGATATAGTAGCCCGCATTAATCGTTTGATTTGTTGGGAGAAGCTCAGAAAAGACTACTCCTTTGACATCCTACCAAATCGACAACATTACCTTCCTGGGGTGAAGGCCAGCCTTAGAAGTGGATTGAGAAGATCCATTTAGTTTCCTCCATGGTCTTTTTCCGCGTTACATTGTTGTATACTATCCATTTTTCATTTCCTGTGATGAAGTTCCTCAAAAATGGTGTCATGCTATTTCTTATCCTTCAGCTACCGAGGCGGTTGGCCTCGGTGAGAGAATGAGGTACCAACACATAGAGGTTGCTCACAAATTCGAGCTCTTTTATAACCCCATGAACGGTTGAGACTGTTTTTTTTAATTATTTCTTAATTAATTATTATTTTCATAACTATTGAACGGGGGATTAACAATAATTAAAACTAACGCCTCCTCGGAAACAATTTCTTTTGGTCGTCCTGATCTGGGAGCGTCCGTTACGAAGAAGTCGCCCGTACAAAATATCTTAAACCATTTCTGGCAAGTTTTTGTATTTGATCCGTTTTCTTCGCAAACAGACTTTATTTTTCATCTGGCTTCAGTAACCGTCTTTCCCTTTTCGGAAATAATACAGCATAATATGCCTAAAATGCTCTTTTTCGTTAGTTTTTTCACTTTTTAAAACTTTTTTTTTTTTAACGCTGTAACCACTCTTGACTAGAACGGGAACACAAGTAAACAATAGTAAAGGGTTTAGAGAATTTGGGAGGAAGTTATGATAGTGTTTGAAGGAACTCTACATCATGAAAAGTGAACTAACGAATTAACCAAACGAACTTTCCGAACAACCCGATAATTGTTTTATCTTTAAAGCGGTTTCGAAAATATGTATTTTTATACAAAAAAAAAAAAATGCTAAAAATATCCAATAAATATGCACCATTAATTTTGTTTCCAATTCTGAAAGCATGTCAAATCGACACCTTCTGATATGACCTCTAGAATGCGCTGCGATTCGCCTTGAAACTCCTCAATCGACGCAATACAGTATCCCACTCTTAATGCGGAATTGCACGATAAACTAAGAATATAGTCAGCCTAAACTTTGTCGTTATTATTTTGGTCGTTATTATTTGGTCTGATCGAAGAATATAGTCAGCCTAAACTTTGTCGTTATTATTTTGGTCTGACTTCATTCATCTAAGGCATGATATTCATGCGATTGATCAGCTGTTTTCTGATCACAAGCATAGATCTAAATCTCATTTTCCGCAGTAATGCGACAGTGTTTTCGGAATAAAAACTGAGGCTTTTTTCCTTTTTTTTTGTTTTGGTAACAAACAAGGTTTGATTCTCCTGAAACCAAAAATTTATTTTAAAATGTACTTAACTAACCTGTTTGAAACATCAATAACATTATCAGCAAAGTCGATTAGTTATTATTCGAAGAGTTTTGAACATCTAGGATTTGCATGACTAGACTTTCATCGATTTGGGATGATGGCCGTCCGTGGGCGAACATTCGCTTTCAGCTCGTTATCGGCTTTTTTTTTTGAACTATTAGTGTCACTTGTAATCATTTCCTCCGGTTAAGTCTGTCTAGATATTTCTGTCGCAGAAATTCAATTTCACAAACAAAATCTAATGAATTTTCTTTGATCAGCAAAATTATATTTTTTTTGAAAAACCGCCTAAATTATGTTTTTACATCGCTCAAATAAAAATATTATACACATTTATGTACATTTTTATATACATATGTATTGTGCATATGCAAATGTGCAATTTTCATGCAATACGCAAAATTCCCAGAAATATTTTAGATAATTTTAATTAAATTTTTGACAAAAATCATTCGTATAATATTAAGATTACCCTAAACTCATCTGCTCCAAATACACGTTTGCATAACTTCCGTTGTCTAGTCACTAAGGAGGTCCTGTTCAATGAGCATAAAGTAAACGAAAGAGAGAGCAAAGTAATCGGATGAGGGATCCGATTGTTAAACCATTTTCGGCATTTCATTGGCTGATGGGCGCACCGTTATGTCAGTCAGAGAAATTGTGTTTGAGACATGCCATATATCTGAAGGAAAAGTTAATCTGCAGAATTTTGCAGTTTTGAAACTCTTGGTCTAAAATATGTATAAAATTTAAGGAAAATCTATAACCTTCTAAATGTGCTACTTTTGGATTAAAAAACACAATTTTTATTATCTATGGTATTTCTAAGTAAATATCTAAGAAATCCGTTTCTTGTGTGAGTTTTCATGACAATTGTGTAATGAAACCACGAGGGCGGTCCGAAAACTTACCGATATAATAAAGAAGGCACAACAAGTTTGGGAACAATTTTCTTAGTATTTCAACATAATCTCTTTTTATCTCGGTACGTTTTTTCGCCTTCTATGGACACGATTCTCCCATTCCAGTCCACTGCTTTGTTCCTTATTTCATGTCTCATCCGTGGTTATAAATCGGTGCAAAACTTCGGCTTTATTGTGATGAAACATCGCCACACACTCCACTGAAACATCTTCACTACGCAGTTTTTGCACCATTGAAAGCAAGCGCGGCACCCAATTCCGCACAACTATTTCATTTTCAAATCTCGGGTCAGTATACGATGTATAGTACTTTTTGAATTGCCAGTCATTTTAGCTAGCTCACGCGCCTTCAGCCGGCGATCATCCCATACCACTTTGTGAATTTACTTAATTGTGGCTAACGTAGATGCTTCAATTGGTCGACCACTACGGTGCCCGTCTTGATGGCTCATACAGCCTCATTTAAACTCAGGTACCCAATATTTTACAGTCATACACAATGGAGCAGACTGCCCCAGAGTAGAATCTAGCACGGCTTTAGTATTGGTTGGAGTGATACCTTTCAAATGGAATTATTGAATTACATAGCGGTGACCAATTTTTTCATTGTTTACAAATTCACGAAATCATTTACTTTTGATGGTTCAAATAAAAATACTACACGTCGTGGCTTCTTCAAACTTAAAACATAAATTTTACAAGGCTGCTACTTTTCAACAAAATATATATTTTTTTTTCAAACTACTGCCACAATCTCTACGACAGGTCGGCTAATTTTGGGATTGTCGTTGTGGCTTAATATTGTTATTATATGAGTATATTAAAGATTAGTACAAAGTTGAGGAAAATCGAACGACTATAGTTAGCCCATTCGGGAGTTGAATAAAATATCGCATTTTTAGAAAAAACAGTTGGGAAACTTCTAGTAGAGGTTCATACACTTCCAGTAAGGTATGCCATAATATGCAGCCTCAATTGTCTCATGGTAGATCCATGAGCCAAATCCAATGACTTGGAGAAATGATGGTCATGTTGGTCCTTTCTTGGCGGTGAATCAAAAGAGTTAACTTAAAACATGAGCTGTTGGTTATATAAAAGTCGAGTTATGTGCTTGTGTTTTAAGAACTTGTATTAAATATGGTTTCGAGAACCGATTAGAGAGATTATTGTAACAGAAACGATTACAGTAGGGGTGCCTTTTAAGGCGCTTTAAATTAAAACGCAATAATTGTATACAAAAAAAAAAAAAAAAATAAGGGTTACATAACTTTTTGCGTCCTTTTTGAGGGTTCGTATATTGGCTGTCTTTTGTAATCATATACAAATTTCTAGTCTATGGTGGTAAGAATTTCCTTATCTCACAGCTGGTTTTTAAAACTAATTTAATACATAATACTTTTTATACAGGGTTGCCCATATTCGACGGACCCATCTGGCAACGCCATAAC